>JAPMOQ010009465.1:0-37235 GCA_026543055.1 Argiope trifasciata
GCTATATATCTGTCTGTGTGTGTGTGTGTGTGTGTGTGTGTGTGTGTAATGATATTCTTAACATCTCATTGAAACCCAAATTCATTTCTAAAGCTTTATCTTAATTTAACCCATTGTCATTTCATTCTAAAATATTCTCTTATTTCCTGATCCGATTCCCTTTCTCTGCTTAATAAATTCAAGAAATGTTTTGTAAAGTTCTTCAGTCAGCAATTCTCACGGTGAGAGTGAATGGTAAAAATTGCTGACTTTTTTAAAAAGGTTCCCGTGTTTCCCATATTATGTGATCGACGTGTGTCAGAAATCCCCATGAGAATCTTAATATATTGGCAGTATAAACAATATTTTCCCCTTCAAGATATGTTATATAAAACAAGGGAAAATTAATTTCTCGCTTTTTTATTCACATCGGCTTGCCCACGCTACTTGTAAATATGCAGAATGCCTCCGGCGAATAAAGCGAACTTAAAAATGAAAAGTCTTCTTCAATGTCTTTGAACCTGCCATCTGCTTCCAAAATCTAAAATCATAACTTATAATATATGTATAAAGGGAGAGAGAGACCGATAGAGGAGTCTCATGATTGTTTCAGACTGGTTTAGACTGGTTTATGACTTATATTAAGACAAATAATAATTTAAAAAATAATTATGTTCGATAAAATTAAATTTGAGAAAGTAACTTCATTAAAAATTTTTTTTAAATCTTACCTGCTTTTTTTTTTTCAATAGAAAAAACACCTGCCTGTATTAGTGGCATAGTTTGTTGATACAAGATCTCTTATATTCTGGACATCTTCATACAAGTTCATAGCGGACTGTTTATTTATATTCGACTGGAATCGAATTCTAAATTTTTGTTTTGTCTATTTTGTTTCGGTTGTAAATCGCTGATGTGTGCATTACAGCTGCGATTTCCAATTAAAAAACACATTTGTTTTTTATTTATTTATTCATTTATAGAGAATCATCTCTTCCTGTCTGAGGCCAGATGAAATACGAGCGCGTCAAGCATTCCTTTTGACGCGAAGGCCTTGAAAATGCGACGAAGATTTGTTTGGGTAGCTAATAACCAGGAAACTCAGCATCCTTTTTTTTTTTTTTTTACTACAGACAAAACTTGGTAATTTACCCTAAAGACATACGTTTCATTATTTGGGGATTTATTTCCTGATGAACGGCATCGCTTTCATTGATGAAAAAATATGAATATTGTTGATGGTTCGAAAACATAGTTGCTGTGGACCTTCCATAAAATTAATAATTAATTAATGAGAAAACAATGACAGGCAAATCTTTTCGATCGATCATGTTAAATGAACTTCTGTCGCAAAAAACAAAGAAAGGGTTCGAGATATTTAAACATAAAAGGTAATTAGACACATGATAAATGAGGATGTTTTTAAATTTTAAAACAAAATGCTATGTTGTAGAAAAAAAAGAAAAACATCATTACCATTTGAAATATTAATAAACTAGCCGCCTTTGGCGACCAGCTGGTTCGCCATGAGAAATGCGTTCTAAAATTTTCAATTAAGTCACATATTCATTAGCCTTGAAGTAATTCCGGGCATTGATTGGCCTGAAATTAAAAATGTTTTTTTTTTTTCGGTGATGTTGCCAAAATATTAAACACGTTTTTTTTAAAGAAAGCGAAAAAGGAAAAAAAAAAATATCGAATAAATTATTTAAATGTTGCAAATGATTATAGAAACCTCGGCTTTGCATTTATTTTTTTAGGAAATATCACATTTTATATATTTTTTTAATTTTATCCAGCCACGTGCTGAAAGTTGCATTTCTTTAGACTTGATTTACTATGATAGTTGGTTTTTTTTATTTCAACTTCCGACATTGTTTTCTTTTATTTTATCCAGTCACGTGCTCAAAAAAAGCATGGTTAAAATATTTCTTTAAAAATTCGTTAAAAATAGAGGCTTCAGTTATACGTTAAAACACTTATACCCTTATAAAGCTAATTTTTTTTTTTTATCTTTGAATGAATGTAAAAATCATGTTTGTGCGATAATATTTTCGGAAGTTATAACCGAAAAGCGTCGAAATTTCGCTTAAATTTTAATTAATTCAAATTCTAATTAAAAATTCGAAAAAAGGGGCTCCGAGGTGCACATTCCCGACCTCCAAAGCATACATGTACCAAATTTGGTAGCTGTAGGTCCAACGGTCTGACCTGTAGAACGCCAACACACACACACACATTGAGCTTTATTATAAGTATAGATATAGATGACATTTTTTCAACAATATTCTTTAAATGAATGAGATAGAATTTCACATTCTAAACTTTTTTCATATTTAAATATTAGAAGAATTTTTAACCCAATCGGTTAAATACGGAATTTGTTTTTTAAAGTCCCACAAGTTTCCCTTTAAAGTCAAGCGATGACGTGTCGAACTCATAACAAATGGTTTCAATGTAAATTTTTCAAAATTTAATAGTAATAAAGTAAATTTCAGTGGTGGCGGGGTGGTCGGCTGTATGCAAGAAGTAATAAAGTAAATAAGATTGTAATTTTGTTAAATAAAAAAAAACTTCTGCAACGATTGGGCTAAAAGGAGGATTTGGATTGGCGTGTGTACAAATCGAATGCATTTAATTGTTAATATTTATTTTTAAATAATCAGAGGTACTTTTCCGTTAACTGGAGACACCAGGAAATCGTCAAATAATGTAGAATTCCGTTTCACTTGGCGACTAGACTCGCGTTTGGTTCACATTGGCGACATTCGCGCCAGCGCTGTAAAGTACCTAATCAAGTATACTTTATTTAACCCCATCTTTCATCTTTATTACATACCCAATAATCTCATTTCATAACAATTGTAGTGAATATTTCAATAATAAATTAGCGCATCGAAAATGTAGTCAAATAATTATGCAAACAACTTTATAAATAATCAGTCAGTAAATCGAAAGTGTCGATTAAATAATTATGCAAAAAAACCTTATAAATAAAAACTTATTGGTATCAAAACGCATGAACGAAAGGTGAATAAAAGTAAAGCGAAACACAAGTGCATGCAAGCCAGCCCATTCATTGTCTGGGAATCTATTTGAAGCTTCTGATTCAAACTGAGATACAGACGTGTGACAGGTATCTTTGAAACCGTACGATAGGACTATATACACGAGATGCGCAAATGTAAAATTTAGCACTTGGTTAACACGTTGAATGACAAGACAACTCGTTGATTGCGCTCTTTTCTGGGACTAAACCATCCATGTTATTAGATGACACCTTCTCTACTACAGTTGAAAGAAGCCAAAGAAGGGGTCACCTCATTAGGTATACCGTCTTGCCGTCAGGAGAAAAACCCTAGTAGTAGGAGTCAGTCGGCTTGAAAATGGGATATTCTATTACATTTTGCGGGTGAAGGAAGGGCGGAATTTCTTTTGGGCCAAAAAACCGGGTAGAAGTATCATTATAATTAGAAGAATCGCTGGTTAGAAGTCTCATTTTGGCTTTGTACTTCGGTCCATGCTTGCAATAATGACTTCAAAAAAGTACAAATGATTGCTATTTAATTTTAAAAATACTATAAATATCTGACGGTATGAAATTGTTTGATCAACTAAATTATATCAGGATTTTTAAGTAAAATTACTTCACTTATACATTCAGTTAGTAACACATGACAGCTAAATAATTTTGAGTAATGTTTTAATTTATTAAAATTCTTCGGACATATTTATTCTTCAATAATTTGTAGATACTACGTTATATGTAATACACCTGTGAGAAGTGCTACGGAGTTACAAAATTGGGTAACAAAATTTGAGGTGTATGAGTTATTCCAAAAATTCCTTTAAATACTTCGTTAGTTCTTAAAAGAATATGAGAGGAATAAATATCTCTCACTTTGCCTATTTATTGATTTATTTATATTTTAATTTTTTTTTGCCGAATTTTGTGTTTTTACTTTTTATTTATACCAAATAGTAACAGATTTATTATGAATTAAACAGTTCCAAATTATTATTTTTTTTCTGATCCGAAATTTATTTGAAACGATCGTTCGTTTTCACCTTATTCAAAACTCACAAATTCTAGTGTAAAACGAAGGAGGGCGGATTTAACGTAAGCTTTCGTAAGTTTAACGTAAGTTTTAAAACGTAAGTTTTAAAACGTAAGCTTTCCACTCTTAAATCCACACGAATCTTCAAGTAAATATCAAACTATTTTGTTATTATCCAATGCTTATATTTAATTGACAGTTAGAAGGTCTTCAAAAAATCAATACAAAAGCAGTTGAAGACTTTCTTATGCAAAGACACTATTTTAAGCTTAAATAATAAGGAATTTCATTTAATTTTGTTTGTCACATAAATACATCTGTATAAACACAAGCGAAAATAATTTCTAGCCGAATGAAGCGAGCCAAATGTGGACTGCTTTAATGCCTACTTCCCTCCTTACTTAGACTCGTCTATTTGGTCAGGGTTTTTCTTCTGGAGGTAGGGCAGTAGGGTCCAGCGAACATGAGGATATCCCTGATGAAAGCTCTGTAACAAGACTGGGTCACTGGATTTACAAGTCATCCGATAGAGCGTTATTTAACATACGGATTAAAGAAAGCTACGAACTATTTAGTGGCAAGAATTATTGGCAAACATTTATTGGCATTTCCTCCGTTAGAAATAAGGTTAATCATGCAAAAGAAGACATTTTACTTCTTACAGTTTCAGCACTACTGAATTCAAACCAGTCGGATTAATATAATTTTAGAATTAAAAAAAACACCTACGAAATGGTTTTATTTTCCTAATGATTCTAATTTTGGATTAATATACAATAGTATATTAAACAGTATATTTACAATAATATACAATATTTTATATTAACAATAATATACAAAAGTGTTATGTATATTAACTATAATATACAATAGTATATAACCCTTTTGATATAAAAAGGGTTATTCAGTTACACGTCACAAAAACTGATTACTGACAAATGTATTAGGAGTTGTGGAGCTAAGCACAAGGCCCACTGAATTTCTAATATATTTTTGAATTCTTCGGTTTAAATATAATTATAGCTTCATGAATAAGATCCATAGATTGTAATTGTTTGCACGACAAGACTGTCTAAATATCTAAAATATATTTTCTAATAATTTTTGTCTAAAATATGCTTCATATACTTCCAGAAAGAAAAATTTAAGTTCTGCATCTACATAAACATTGTTAAATCCAACCCTTCAACCTGAAAATTGAGATTATTAGTTGAAAGCTAACTAAACACTTTTAAAATCCACGATTTTTTTAAATAAAGCTATATTATTATATAAAACCTATTTTGGTTTCATTTTAATTGCTCCTCAATTAGAGTTTTGTACTAATCTAATTAATAATTGAAATTTAGGAAAATCAATACATTTTCTGTAAAGTGAATATGAAACCATACTTTTTAAAATGTCGACGTCCTGGCACAGGGATAGCGTGTCTTCTCCCTGATCTGGACCTCCCGTGTTCGAGTCCCAGTTCGGGCATGGTTGTTGTTCTCTGTTCTATCTGTGAAGTGTGTGAATGCGCCCCCTGTAAAAAGGGTCTGTTCAAGTGAATGTAAAGCATGAAGAAGCTAAATCATACTCTTCGCCCTAGTTGGAGCAACTGAAAAAACAAGAGACGCTCATTTCGGCTTAAATCCCCGACAGTATCTGTCAGCGGTCTTGTAAAGTGCCATAAGTCACAAAATCAACTATTTCAAACACTTAAAAATCAGAATCCAATAACAAGGAAAATTGCAAACTTTTCTGCGGATAAAAAACAAAATAAAATCAGACACATAATTTATAAAATATTCTGCTCGTGTTCTTTACATTAGTTATTTCTTACATGTAAAGAGAAAAACTGGTTTTGTTACTTTCTTTAAAATCACTTACAGACGAATTTCACTTTCTACTTTTTGCCTCAAGACTTTTTACGCAGTTTTTTTACGAGCCACTTTTAGAAACGGCATCAATACTATAATCGCGTGCTGCAGAAAACGACGTCCCGTTGAGTAGTACTTATCATTTCAGTTTTATAGCGCAAGTATACAAGCTCGTGGATATCCACTGTTTGATGTGCTTTCCCCCCACTTATGAATGACCCGCCATATCGGTCAACGCGTGTTTCACGGAAGGCCGGATCATGTCTATCATTTTTATATTTTTATCCGGAAAGGGAAAATGCCCGTCACTAAAACCGAGGGGTCATAAATACTCCCCCCCCTAAGACGTGGGGAACAAAGCCATCCAGAAGCTGCATTAAAAAGGCGCTTTATTACGTGCTTAGGTATTGTAGAGTTTTATTTTCGTAAAATATGTTTTCTGCCGCTGTTGCAATCCGATTGGATTGGAGAAACGTTTATAACGTTTTGCTTCCGATTTAATGTGTTAAGGAACAGGGAATGGCTTAGGGGACTTTCCACAAATTGACTTTACGTCGCTGTGATAGAATTTTTGAGTTTTGGAAAGTTAAGCTTTTATTGTTTCCTTTTCCTAAATCCTGATGGTTTGTTCAGCACAGTTTCCATCTTTTAAGTCATGATTTAAAGTCATGTAAATAAGTCATCATTTTAAGCCATATTTCTAATGGATTTTATTGTTTTCTTTAAGGTATATGTACACACTTTAAACTCTGAAAATCATTAAAAATGTCGAATCTATTTTTATTGTTTCAAAATGTTCTCTGAATGTATAGCTTTGAAACGATATTAAGATGCTGTCAATATTCGGAATATTTCTCGAGTTACAAGGATTTTTCTGGATGAACTTTCACTAAAAGCTCTAGTCTCTGCTTTTTAAAAATTCATTTTAATGAAGAATGATATTTTTCCACTATATTACGTCATTCAAAGAATAGTAATTCTATTTGATTAATTTCTTGTTGAGTTATTTATACATAAAAAGAATCTGCATGAAGCAGTGAATGTTTTGAGCCTCAATTTAAAATTACAGAAATAAACTTTTAATTGCCATTTAAAAGTTAAAATGATAGAAAAATTCCGTTTTTTCTATTCAACGTTGATGAAAAAACTATTTGCAAAAACTTTATACTTCTACAACTTGATTAAAGCAGACAACGTGAAGACTAGTATTTTGCATCATTTCATACTAGAATTGTATGTAGCACATACGTATATGTTTCAAAATATATGCTAATTACTCATTAAATATTAATTAATCAATTAATAGTAAGAGTAATATGATTTTTCTCACTAAAATGAGTTAAATATATTGACTTACTGGGAAGAAATTGGATTTTTAAATTTAAAAAACACTTTCATTATTTTAACTTTCGACTTCATATCAAACCTCCACCATTAATTGCTATGGATAGTTAATTCAATAGTTAACAGCAATGAATGAGTAAGAAAAGTAATATTTTCCCTGGAAGTGAGGAAAACTAAAAGAGAAAAAAAACTTAAGTGAGGACTTATGTTACTACACTCATATGTTAGTGAATAGTAACATAGATCTCTCTAAAAGTGTGTTTAATTTCCTGATCAAGAAACATCCCGTCACCAATACTAGGGCTATATTGGGATGGACCTCGTCATTTTGAACCGCTATCAGATGACGAGGACGACACTTGAGCTGCCACCATCCTCTCCAAACTTCCACATCCCACCACCAAAGTAACACACTGCAGTCTGTTTCACTATATTGTACAATAGTGCGCGATATTATGTGATATTAAACACTATTCCACAATATTAGGCAATGTTGCGAATATTGATCAATGTCATGCAATATTGTACAATACTTGTGTGCCATTAGGGATGTTAACTCAAAAGGGTAAAGATGCCCTACAAGGGTAATTTTTAGTTGACTCATTCAATTAAATTCATGTCTTTGGATTGATCCAAATAAGGAGATGAAGTTTGTTTTGAAAATGTTTTTCATATTAATCATTTCATGGCCTAAAAAGTAAAAAATCCGGGCAAAGATGATTGACAAAAGTGAGTAGAACATAAAAAAGCACCAATCCAAATCCTACTACTGAAGAATGATATTTTCCTATTATGTAGCTTCTTTCAAAGAATCATATCCCAACAAGAAATGAACCAAATACAATTATTTATACATTAAAATAATCTGTATGAAACAGTGGATGTTTTGTCCCTCCATCAAAGTTGTATTTATAGAAATAAATTTTTAATAGATATTGAAAAGTTGAAATTATAGGAGAAATCTCGCTTTTTCTATTCATCGTTGATGAAAGAATTGTTAAAAAAACTATTAGTTTTTATAACTTGATTGAAGCAGACAACGTGAAGACTCATATTAGGCATCTTTTCCAACTATAATTGTGCATATGCACATACATATATGTTTCAAAAAAATATATGTCTTCGCCAAATACATATATGCAATACTCGGAAATAAATACTGAATGACCGGACCACCGCTACAGCAACACTTGAGGGAACTGTGGTTACATCCTAAGGGACATCACTGGCCGCGGTTCAACCCTCCCCGTAAGAAGTACGTCCCGTCTTCAATGAGAGATAGTCACACCCTTCCTTTTGTATACCCGCAGGGGTGGAGAAAACCAACCACCATGCCAGAAGTTTCTCATTCTCAATTATGAGGCGACTCCCCCTACCCACCGTGTTACACTACCAATGCACAAGAAAAAGAGGATGAACCTTAGATGAACTTTCTTCGCCAAGTTGACGAAAATACGCCAAAATTGACTTTTTTTCTAGACTGGCAACCCTATTATCTTTCGCCTTTATTATGGACTGTGATTGGATTGGGAAATATGAGGTTCAAGACTGTGGTTGGCGAGTTGGCAATTTTCGAATATTGCGCCAAGCAGTGGGTTAAACTCTGGTTATACCGAAAAAGAATCAGTGCTATTAATTTCCTTGAATCAATGCAAATATTCTCGGAATTTTAAAGATTGATGTATTGATTATAACACTAAGCTTAATGACAGTTAACTTTCAAAAGTGCCCAGAGTTATGGTTAAACATACAGTATACTTACACATATGTATCTGCTTTCCACAAAAGCATTGAGAATTTCCTTCGGGTTGATTGGAAAAATGTTTTACTTATGACGAACATGAAAGCAAAATATTAATAAAATGAATCTCTTACTACTTCGTTTATTAAACCGATTGCCCTCTGGCACTTAATAACGTAGAAATCTCACCAGAAATCATTACTTAGCCGATACAATTCTACAATACTTATTTTTTTCTATTCATATTAGGTTGGTGTATAGTTATCAGGCGTTTCTTTAACGAGCTCTATTTTAACGCATCCGACTGCGTTAAAAACATTAGTTATCAACCGCATTGGCGATTTTTTTATTGATATTTCTTGCAGTTCGGATTTTCCTCTTGCCAAAACAGTTTCTCTTCTCAAAGAAAAGGAAAATCTGACCTATCACCCAGGGTCACACATTTTTCAATCAAAAATGTGTCTTTAAAATCTCTTTTCTCAAAACTTTAATTTTTTTTAAATTCTCCACTGCTAACATGATATCTCAAGAACTAGCGCAGGTATTTACATAGAAATTTCAGCGTGTGTTTTAAATAATACGGGAAATGAAAGGAACCAAAATTTTGATTGTTGGTGAAATACTTTTTCGTTTTATAGGTGTTTTTAGAAAAACTGAGCTGGGAATTTATGGAAAAGAGGCATATAGAGGTATATGTTTACCCATCACTTCTTTGCATCTCAAATTGTTTCTTAGATTTTGCTTTCTTTCATTCATCACTATTATTATATTCTTTGTGTGCAAAGAAAAATAGAATGGGTGCATTACTATTTTGTGTTAACCTTTTTGGCTCAATTTCATTAAATTTTCCTACACATTTTCCTATTTTTCAAAAAAAAAATGTCAAATAATTTTGCAGCATTTAAAGTATTTTGTATTATAATTGACAATACACCTAAAAATCATAGTTTTAATTGGTTTTTAAAAAATCCAATTTTTTAAACTTTTTTCTCCTAACATACTCGGATACCTTATTAAAAAATGCGCATTATTTTATTAACTCATGAATGACAATACTCTTCGGCTTACAGTTTATAAAAACACGTGTCGACAATGATACTCATATTTGTTGTATTACAATGCACCGATTCAAGAAATAATTGAAACCAGTGAAATTAGTTCTTGATCTCAACAGCATTTTTGATGAGACCACAAAGAGTGAATAAGGGAATGGTTTGCCCTTTTCAAATCCTCTGCGCTATCTTATAAGTTCAAGACTAAGGTGGCCTGTTGGTAAGGTCTCGGCTTTGGAACCGGTGGTTCCAGATTCGAGGCCCGATTCCATCGAATAATAGACATGTGAGTCTGGTAAAGTCCTTCCGCTGCTGTCTAGAGGGGGTGTAACGTCCCGATATGGTCCGATGAAAGAAAGGGTAGCGTTTTAAACTAAGCACTTTATTTACAGCTTTAATTTACAGAAAGAAATACTGTTTATCATTTAGGTTAAATGAAAAGTCCTTGTGGAACTCCACAAGAATAGTTCCTCGAGATATTTCGGAGAAACTCACGAGAACAGCTAACCAGCCGTCTATGTCCCGCGCTGGTTCCGGGGTTAGCTCCAGAAATCCACCGAATTCCTCGGGTGGAATCTTCTCTCAAACGCTTGGCGTCTAGGTCTCGCCTCTTCACCAAAAAAAAAAAACTCCTCGTCTCCCTTTCTTCTCCAAAAACCTCGCATTTTCTCTCTTCCTTGGACCCTGCATCTCCTCCCCATTGGAGCATTTATGCTGCCGATTCTCTAATCGTCGTTCAGCAAAACTTCAATGGTCTACCGTTGACCGCAGGAATGTTCGTGGAATGTTCACTACGGGAAACAAAGCAGGCTGCACATTTGTGTCGCCGACACGATTAGTGCACGGGTGGTCCTTTATCTCGACTCTCTCTAAAGGGCTAGATGTCCGTTCTTAGAAGGAGGGTTCCCCACCTGTCCATCTGTAAGTAATGACATCGCCATAAAACGTAGACATTGAGGAGACCAGTTGGGAATTGGCAATTATTGAGCGTGTGAAAAAAAGAACTCACCATGATCAGGCCGGAAAGAAGCTGAATCATTACAGAGGGTGTCAGCTCAGGCGTCGCCCTCGTCATCTGACCGCTGTTCAAAATGACGAGGTCCGTCCCCAAATAGTCCTAGTGTTGCTTCAAAAGGAGACGTTCATATAACTAAACTAAACCAAACTAGAAGATAAGTCCGGTAGAGGTCGACCATCCGATTTCGATGACCAGGTACTTTAGGCAGCAGTGGAAGGGGACAAAGTCTTGACTTCCTCCTCCGATCTATTTCTATTGATAAAGAGATCTAAATATGAAATGTTTACAAAATCGAAATGTCTGAAAGTGTTTATCTGCGAGTTATGAAAATCATTGCTACGCTTTTCATAGGTAGCAGATAGACACTTTCAGACAATTGGATCTTGAAAACATTCCATATCTAGATTTCATGATCAATAGAAATAGATATTTTTATTTCAAGGATATGGCGCAGCATGGCCGAAAAAAGGACTTTTGTGCTATTAAACACAACTCAACTTAACTCCTCCTCTCAAAGTCTTGACCCGTGTGAATGTTGGTCGACAGCTTTGATGTGAACCATTTCAACATCGTTTGTCGTCTCAAAAAGCTTGGAAACGTACGATCTTGATGAGTCCCCCCCTCCCCCAAATTTAGCGACAACAATAAAGGCGAGCCGAAAGTGTTCGAATTTTCATCGAATTGCTTCAACGAAATGAGCGTGATCCAATTCTGAAGGATCTTTTTTTAAAAAAACATGAATTGTTTGCAAGTGAAAACATCTTCCAAGCAAATGGAAGATGGTGATGGTGAAGTATAGCTCGTCACTGATTTTGCATGCCATATGGCATGAAGAGTATTACTCGTCATATAATAATTAATTTGATATAAAATTTCTAGTGTATTGAATTCAAAGGCACTTTATTACTTGTATTGATATCATAGATCATTATCATACATCGTTTGATGGTCTTGGTACAAGTGACGGCCAAACTATTATTAGTCATTCTAATAAATTGGTTCATTCATTCCAATAAACATTTAGCCTGACTCACTAAATGCTAAACATGCAGCGAAATAAACACCTTAATGAATAAGAGTAATGTAAATCAAGATGATCAAAGTGATTCAGAAAAATCAGAAAATAAGCATACATTTAACTGATACTGATAACGAAACTAATGATAGTGAAATGTTATCAAGAAGACAAAAACGCGCATAATGACTAACAAGTGAATTTTGAGCATATTCTGGAGTCGAAGACACATTATGTACCTAAAATTATTTTTAAAAAAATACTGGAGTGCCTAGAGTAAATGTGAAAACTAGGGGCTAATCCGAAATCACTGGAAATTTTGGAAGAAATGTTGAATGCGATCTTACAATGACATCCATACCAATAATATAACTTTAATTAATAATTATAAATTAGTTAGAATTACAAAATAAACTAAGTTTTCCTAAATAAAAATTAAGTAGCTATTTCACCCATAATTTTTGTATTTTTAAATCTTACTGGAAGGGGTTAAGAACACATGATCATATCATCTACGCAACAGCATGAATGCAGACTTCTTCCTTTCACGTGCCCATGCCTACATCCAAACTAGAACGAGTTTGATTCCACAACGTTGTCTCTTCCCAACGATCCAGGAAGGAAATTCGAAGAATGGTTCGACATTTCCAAGGAAACCAAGATCTGTTTAGATTCCATGAACATTATTCCCAAGAGTACAAACATATATTCATTTTCTGTTATTTTTGTGTTTGTACATAGCGTTTATTTGCATTTGAATTCTTGTGTATGTGTTGCTCTCTCTCGCTCTCTCTGTCCTCGTTTCCAGTTTTTTAAAAATATTTTTATTAGCATTTTACAGAATCTTGAAACAGACAAACTATAAGTTTGTTTCTGTTAATCGGCACAAGTTTTCAATTCCTGCTTTGATAGTTAGCTTAAGGTATCCGACTACGTTCGAAGGAAAAATTTTGAATAATTGGATTTTTTAAAACTTTTAGTGGTTTTTAGAAATATTGTTAATAACAAACACTATAAATACAAAAACATTACTTGAAAAAATATAATTTGAGAAATGGGAAATTTTGTAATAAATTATAATGACGTTTAACCAAAACGGTTCACACTCTACACAAAATGGTAATGCAGTAATCCTATTTTTCTTTGTCGTCAAGTTATAAGAATAATGATGAATGAAATGAACCAAAATCTCAGAAGTATTTTGTGATGCAAAGAAAATATACGCATATGGACATTTTTTCCATAAATTTTCAACTTAATTTTTCTAAAAACACCTATGAATGAGAAAGTATTTCAACAACATTAAAACTTTGGGTTCCTTTCATTGTTCATATTATTTAAACCACGCTCTGACATGTTTATCAAAATACTTCTATTAGTTTTTGAGATATCACGTTAACGGTGGAGCCTTTTTATGAAAATTTAACTTTTGAGTTTTTAGTTTTAGTTTAGCTGTATTAACGTCCCGTTGTAAAGCAACACGAGGGCTATATTGGGACGGACCTCGTCACTTTGAACCGTGGTTAGATGACGAGGACGACACCTGAACTGGCATCCCCTCTCCACACCTCACCACACCAGCTGATGGACGTTTGGCTTGACTGATTTAACGTACAAGAGACCCCCCCCCTCACATGACGGTTCTTTGGTGGAATCGAGTCTCGATCCTAAACCCTCCGGTTCCGAAGCCGAGAACTTACCACCAGGCCACCGCGGCCCATTTAACTTTTGAGAAAAAAGACAAATTTCAGTTGAAAAAAATATGTCACTGATATGATAAGTCAGGCCTTTTTCTAAAAAAATAAACTGCTTTGGACAGAGGAAGGTCCGAACTACTAGAAATAACAATAAAATAATAATTCACCAATGTGGTCGATGAACCAGTGCTTTCAACGTAGTCGGATACCTTAAACATCGATTTCAAATTGATAGTCGTCAGACAATTGAGTGAAACGAGACAAATAAATAGATTAAAATCCAAACGGCAAACTAATAAAAAGTATGAAACCAATTACGAAACGAATACCCACGATATAACAAAATTAAATCCACTATATAAGGGAAAACGTACAAAAAATAATTTCCTTGTTAAAATGACTTTTTAGAAAATGAAATGCCTATTGTTGTTTAAAAATTGCCTGGTTTATTCTCTTTCATAATGTTAAAATGAAACGTCAAGGCACTTGGAAACTCGGGTGAAATTTATTTCACGGGTAGAATTTATCTTTATTATGCTATGAGAAAACACATTCTCCTTCCATGAATATTTCTTCATTTTTGGAAAAAGTAATTTTGAAGCTTTATCTTGGAATTTATTATTTTATATTTCACACATTAAAACCCTTTATTCGTGCCGAAAAACAGACGGAGAAACAAAATTTTAGGTTATCATTCAGAAAATGTAATAAGATTTTCTCATTCAGACACAGAAAGTTTTCCTATTTATAGTAATCTCTGAGCCAGCTTCCTGGCATAGGGGTAGCGTGTTTGTCCCGTGATCTGGGGGTCCCGGGTTCGAGTCCCGGTTAGGGGAATGGTTGTTCCGTGTTTTATCTGTGAGATGTGTGAATGAGTCCCCCTGTAAAAAAGAGATTGTACAAGCGAATGTGCATGTTACCTTGATTTGAGCTAGAAGTCAGACTTCTGCCCTCTGAGTGCTGAGGGGTCTTTACCCACAGAAACTACTATACCCTCTTTCCAAGGGGGCACGACGTCATCATCATCGAAAGGAAAATTTCATTCAAAAAAATAATAACTTCACTACTGATTTATTAGAAAATTTCAGCGTCACGATTCTTCGGGCAGGGTTGTTCTTCCTCTGTTCTATCTGTGAGATGTGTGAATGTGTTCCCCTGTAAAAAGGGGTTGTGCAAGAGAATGTGAAGCATGAAGTATATAAGTCTTACTCTTGGCCCTAGTTGGCGCTACTGAAAAACAATTTACGCCTAATTCGGCTTTTAAATCCCCGACAGCGATCAGCGTGCTTGTCAATTACAAGTGCCATTGGAAACAATAACAAGTAATTTATAGAGATTTAAAATTAGCATTAAATAATAATGCAGCATTATTTAGCAAATGAATTCATTCCATTTCTCTTTTAATATTTTAGCAACAAATAAACTTTAGTCACAGAAATTTGGAAGACGATTTCTTTACAATCAGAGTGACTGTGGTGGCCTAGTGGTAAGGTCTCGGATCCGAAACCGGAGGTTTTCAGGTTCGAGACTCGATTCCACCGAAGAACCGTTGTGTGTCTCTTGCATGTTAATATCTGTCAGGCCAAACGTCCTCCCTTTGATGTGTAGAGGGGGATGCCAGCTCAGGTGTCGTTCCTCGTCATCTGACTGTGGTTCCAAATGACGAGGTCCGTCCCAAAACATCCCTAGTGTTACTTTACAACGGGACGTTAATTTAACTAAATTAAATATTTACATTGAGTTCTCTACCCTTGCTCCTTAAAGGTTTAGGTTTAGTTATAGTAACGTCCCGTGTTAAAGCGACATTAGGTCTGTTCCATTAAATACATTAGGAAACTAAATGAATGACGGTGATGGTCTGATGGTAAAGTCCGGGACCCAAAACCAAAGAGTTTCAAGTTCGGTCGATTCGGTTCGGTTCCGATTTCATTGAAGAACGTTCCGTCGTGAAAGCTACATCTGTTCGGACCAGACGTCTTTCATCTTTCAAGCGTTGCTCTACAACGGGACGTTAAAATAACTAAACTAAACTCAATCTACCTTTGACAAGGTCAAGGCTATCACTTAAAGTATCCGACTACGTTCGAAGGAAATTTTTTGAAAAATTTAAGTTTTGAAAAAGTATTTAGGGTTTTTAGATGTATTTTCAATTAAAATGCAATTAATAAAAAAATGTTTTTTGAAAATGTAATATATTTTGAGAAATAGGAAAATGTGTAGTCAATTTTAAGGAACTGAGCCAAAATTGCTGACAATCTAAATATAATTGTGATGCAGCCATCATATTTTTCTTCGTACACAAGCTATAGAATATAAGGATGAATGAAATGAACCAAAATCTAAGAAACATTTTGAGAGAAGTGATGGGTAAAAATATACGTACATACGCCTCTATTTCCATAAATGCTCAACTTACATTTTCTAAAAACACCTATAATTGAAAATGTATCTCTCCCACAATAAAACTTTTGGTAGATTTCATGGTCCATATTATTTAAAACACGCGCTGAAATGTTTATGTAAATGCCTCTATTAGTTCTTGAGATATCATGTGAACGGAGGAGAATTTTTATGAACATTAAAGTTTTGAGGAAATGGAAGTGAAAGACAAATTTCAGCTCAAAAATAGGCGACCCTGGATGATAGGTGAGGCCTTCCTTTTCCTAGAAAAGATAAACTGTTTGGAAAGGGAAAATAAACTGTCTGAATCACAAGAAATAACAATAATAATAAAAAATCGCTGATGTATTTGATAACCAGTGTTTTTAATGTACTTTAAAGATATTTGACTTTTATCATCATAATAATTTTAAGATTGAAATGATATTCCTTGTACCATAGTACAGAACAAAAACCACGTTTTAATAATATATAGCGCCATCTGTTGCAAGAAACGAAGTAAAACCTTTCATTGAGTCATTCATTTCCCGATGTTGTATACATAACATACTACTTGGTACTCGGCGCAGTGCTACCGCAGAAGAAATAATCTTGGAAGCATCGTTGGGAGGTTGAAATAGTAATCTTGTTTCATTAACCCGTTCCCTGCCACTACCCTCGCCTGATACCAGGACCCTCTATCTCATGAGATGGTCCCTTCTTTGCTGTCTTTTAACTGTAGTAGAGAAGGTGCCATCTCATAACATAGACGGTTGGGTCCTAGAAAAGAACGCAATCGACGAGTTATCTCCTAGTTGGCAGCCAACGAGTAAAGAATGATAGGAAAAATTATACTTACAGTAAAAGCTCACAGTAAAATGTTAAAAAAAAGTGTACAGTAAAAACTCTTTTTTGGCGGGGTATATGATCCATACATATGCCGTGAATACGGAATGGTCATTTACATGGGATTATAGGGAATACGTCCCTAGGTAACAAAATAATTATATATTATATATATATAAATCAAATTCATTGTTTTTGGATTATCTTAAGGCTTGGGCAATGGATTGAAGAATTTTGTCATTTTCTCTTGCTTGGCAGTTTTTAAAAGCTCCTTCCATTCAGACGGATACGCAGCAGTCACAGTAGCAATTTGCCTCTTAAAAATAAGACTTGGTTCCATAGACGTTCATAAAGAAATCGCAAAGCTCATTTGCCATTCTTAAACCTTCACTAAGATTTTTCAAATGAAATGTCACGTTTCCAGTGCTTGTGGAAGCCTCATCTTCAATGGGCTGTGAATTTATCACTTCCTCCAAGTCAGTTTCAGTCAGATCTTCATTTTGCAATCCAAGCCATTCCTGAATGTCACTTGACTCCATCTGCTCGAACCCATCTCATCCTATTCCATTCGCGATTTCGACTATGTTTGCAGTTTGCATTTAATAATATACTTTAGGCAAAGTTGTAATAAGATCAATTTTACTTTTTTCATTAGCCCATTTGATGGCATTTACAAAGGATATTGGGCAGTCTAGCTATTGAAATCCTTTTATTATTATGATGTATGTACTTATTAGATCCGCAAATGAAGAAATTTTTAGCCGCGAATATGAGAATTGGGTCGCATTTTTTTAAATCCGCGAAGAGTGAAAACGCGAATGAAGGAAGCGCGAATAAGGAGCTTTTACAGCATTTTCTTTTCGGCAACGAATAGATTCACTGAAATGGAGAGATATATAAAGGGGAAGTGTAAATAATATCAATTCTATTTTTTTTTAAACTTCATTATTCAAGGCTTTAGGGTTGGCAATGTTTTTAGTTTTTCTATCTTCAGTAGAAACAAATAAATGTAAGAAATATGTATCCAAAGTTTCATCGCAATCGGATGAGCGGTACGGCAGCACATAAGAGACATACCGAACAAACATTCATTTTTATTTACATTGATCACGTATTAGATAATTTAACTAAGCCGATAGCAATCCTCCAACAGCAAATAATGCCAGCGTCCTGGCATAGGGGTAGCGTGTCTTTCCCGTGATCTAGGGGTCCCGGGTTAGAGTCCTGATTCGGGTCTGGTTGTTTTGTGTTCTATCTGTGGGATGTATGAATGAGTTCCCCTGTAAAAAGGGGTTGTGCAAGCGAATGTATGTGTCACCTGTCATATGAGCCAGAAGTCAGACTTCTGCCTTCTGAGTGCTGAGGGGTCTTTGCCTTCAAACCTCCTTTCCGTGGAAACACGGACACGGCATCATCATCATCAACTACTCATCAAGTAATGAGTAGTCAAAGTTTCATCGCAATCGGTTGAATGGTACGGCAACGTATCAGAGACATACAGACAAACATTCCCTTTTATTTCTATAGATACCAAATTTCTTCAATAAGCTTTGAGTAGTTTTTCTTTTACAATCCTTCAAACTCTTACTCTTTAATTATTACCAGCCAGTAATTGAGAGGAAGCTTTTACGGTTGCATTTAATTTAACATTTCCTTCTAGCTAATTAATGGCCTCAAAATTTTATTTGAAATACTAAGAGAAAGATTCGTCGTATGGTGGACTAGTGTAAATTTTACAGAATTTTCCCCAATTTCTGACAAATATTAACAATGGACGGAATTGGGTTACCATAAACTAAATACAGTTTTAAAAGAAAACAAATCAGGAGTCATTTTTGCAAATGATTTATACAATACTTTAACCCCTTCCGGTAAGATTTAAGAAAGAAAAATTATGTGTGAAATAGCTACTTAATTTTTATTAAAGAATCCTTAGCTTAATTCATAATTCTAACTGATTTATGATGATTAATTAAAATTATATTATTAGTATGGATGTAATTGTAATTTGCAAGTTCACGTTCAACATTTCTTCAAAAATCTCGAGTGATTTCGTATTAGCACCTAGTTTTCGCGTTTACTCTAGGCACTCCGGTATGTTTAAAAAAAATAATTTTAGGCACATAATGTGTCTACGACTCCACAAAATTAACCTATGAGCGTTTTCGTCTTCTTGGTAATATTTCGCTATCATTAGTTTCAAAATCAGTATCAGTTAAACATATGCTTATTTTTTTATATTTTTCTGAATCACTTTGATCTTCTTGATCTACATTACTCTTATTCAATCCAATTTGTTATTATATTCAACAGTAACTTTAGACGCATGACGAATATAGCTCATCGTGCCATATAGCACAATGAGTATAGCTCGCCATTGTGCTATATGGCATGAAAAATCAATGACGAGTTATACTCGTCATTTTAGGGGAAGGGGTTAACTTTTTATTGCTAGCTTATGCATATTTCAATTTGTTCGGTCAAAAATTTATAATACATTGATTCCCTATAATTATTTTTTCTGTTTTATTGTGTAAAAATATGAAATTTTGAAAAACTTTTCTTCATATAAATAATTCAACAGCGAGAAAAATCAGTATTCTGAACGAATAAACTGGCCACCAAAGACGACTAGTATTATTTATTGATCCAATGACATACCCACATTTTTAACCAAATAATATAATTTAATTAGAATATAATTTCTCTTTTATAGATCATTGGGTTACAGAACCACAAAACTTCAAGGAATGAGAACATTTTACTAATAATTATTTTTTTAAATAAATAAAATGTACGTTTTTTTAAAAACTTTTTACTAAAATTGCCTATCAATGGTTGTTACAAAATTCCATTAAATTTTCTCAAAGGGAAAATAGGCAAAAAATAAATAAAAACTATATTTACAATATGATTGCTTTGTTCCCATAACAATTTTGGAAAGAAAATATTTTCCTTCAATATATAACCACTAGAAACCAGATCAATAATTTCTTTTCAGAAGTAAAAAATACATCAAAATTCACCTTTTGAACTTTTTTTTATAATTAAAATTGCCTTTTAATGTTTGTTTCCAACTTCTATTAATTAGATTTTTTCCTTTGAGAAAATTTATCTTTATAATAAGATTGTCTAATTTTCGACGCAATTTCGAAAATAAACTTTTTTTGTTCGATATTTAACCAATGGTTACTAGACTTTTTTTTTTTTTCCAAAATAAATAAAATACACTTTTTTACTAAAATTGACTTTTAATGGTTGTTCCAAAATTACGTTAATTTTTCTCAAAGGAGGAAAAAAAATTATATTTATAATATGATTGCCTGGTTCACAGAACAAATTTGGAAAGAAAATTTCCCTTCAATATATAAACACTAGGAACAAGAGCAATAATTTCTTTTCAGAAACAAACAATATATTAAAATTCCTTTTTGAACTTTTTTTTATTAAAAAGGCCTTATAATGCTTGTTTCAAAATTATATTAGATTTTTTTATTTGTGAAAATTATCGTTATAATAAGATTGCTTAATTTTCCGCTCAATTTCGGAAAGAATTTTTTTTTCTTTTGATATTCAACCAATGAATACTAGATTAACATTTTTTTCTCGAAATAGATAAAATTCCCCTTTTAATTTTTTTTACTAAAATTAGCTTTTAATGGTTGTTTCAAAATTACATTAATTTTTCTCGAAGGAAAAAAAATTACACTTATAATATGATTGTCTGGTTGCCAGAACAATTTTGGAAAGAAAATTTTCTTCCATGCATACTTACATTCACTTAGAAACCAGACCAATCATTTCGTTGGGGCACACCAAGACTTCTCGGAGAAATCTATGCCAAATTTTAAACAAAGTTCACTTTATAAAAGGTATTAAATTCCTTGGCCCGTTTAGGTTCAAATATTCAGCAACATGCTTCTGAGTCACAGACTCAACAGAAAGTAGTTTAAAATAGTAAAATAACTCCTTTCAATATATTAGAAAAAAGAAAATTTATTTGCCAACATCAAGAACGGAAGTTTTACATAAGAACGAACTTTTTTATGGAAGATGCCAGATTTGCAAGTCTTTAAACAAAATTATTAATTCAGCGATGCTTGTTTTTATCAATGCTGTCTTTTATGTGAACCTAACAAATTTCTTTTCAGAAACAAAGAGTCTGTCAAAATTCATATTTTGAACTTTTTTAAAAATTAAAATTGCCTTTTGATATTTGTTTCAAAATTTCATAACATTTTTCCTCAAAGGAAAAAAACTAATTATCCTTATAATAAGATTACCTAATTTTCCGCGCAATTTCGGAAAGAAACTTTTTCCTTCGGTATTCTACCAATGGGCCTAAATCTCAAAATTTGTTTTCCCGAAATAAATTAAATTCACCTTTTTGGATTTCTTTCTAAAATTCCCTTTTAATGGTTGTTTCGAAATGACGTAAATTTTTCTCAAAGGAAAAATAAAAACAGAATTTATCTTTACAACATTATTGCCTGATTCCCCACGCAATTTTGGAAAGAAAATTTTTCCTCCGATATTTAACCCCCAGGCGTCAGAGGCTAAAACCTCCTCAAGAAAATGGGTTTACTTTCCAAACCAAAAGGGAAAACCATTAATAGTATTATTCATCTTTCCGGGCTCTCGGAGAAATTAAATGAACTCACTTTTCTAATGAAGTAGCTTTCATTTGATTAATAATTAAGACTTCTGTAAACAAGCACTTTGTTTCTGCGATAGGATTTAATTAAAGTGCTTCAGCTAGCCGTAATTTTCTTAACTCCAAGATTATTGAGAAAATGAAGAATAATTAAGACTCATTTGTTCTTGCTCCTTGCATGTTTAAAATGCTGTAAGAAACAGTTTGATGTGAAATTATTCGGAAGCAGTAAATTCACAAGATTCTCTTCAAAAGGAGGGGGGAAATGAAATGTAAGTTTAACGAAAATGCGAAATTGAAGTTAATAAAAAACAATATCGATTTATATTAATTATTACCGGAATTCATTCATAATACACTATTAACTTTTCATTGATCGATTAAATTATATTATGTTTTAGTATAGTAATTTACCTTAGAGATATAAATAAAAAATATTAGTAGGCAATTTTTAATTCTCTAATTTAGAAAACAGCCATATTTAAACGTTTATTCAGTGAAAATAAAAAATATACATTTCTTTTTTTATAAAGTCCCTTCAAAAATATTTCCCTTTCCTCTTGTGTAAATATTCAAAACATTCAATTTAAAAGTTCATAGTTTAGTTTAGTTATATTAACATCCCTTTGTAAATCAACACTAGAGCTATTATGGGACGGAACTCATTTTGACCCATGGTCAGATGATGAGGACGACACTTAGCCCACCAATTTCCACACCACCCAACACCAGCGGAATGTGGCGAGTTGTGTGGATTGGAATTGTGCTAATGTGGGTATTGAATATCGCCAAGGATCGAACTCGTGAATTTACGATTTGCAGCCGCGTCACATATCCGTTAGACAAAAGTGATCACTTATCGTTTGGTGGCTGTTGCTGGCTTAGTAAGATACCACTACTGTAGGACTTCTGATCCCGAAGGATTTAACGTGTAGCAGACCCCCTTACACGACAGCTTTTCGGTGGAATCGGGTCTCGAACCTGAAACTTTCTGGTTCCGAAGCCGGGTTCTTACTACGAGACCATCGCGGCCTTTAAAGTTTTATAATTAAAAATAAAGTTTTTAAAATGATTTCTCCTAAAACAGTAGATGATAGTGAAACTGGTATCACTAAAAGCATATTTTCAGAATTTATTTTTTAAAAGACATAAATTGCACCCTCCTCCCCCCTTAAAAAAGTAAAATGAGATCGTCCGTATTAAATATTATTCCTTAAATTTTTGGTATTTTTATGAAGTCCTGAAATTTGTTGTGTGGTACAATCATGTAATTATTTTTGATAACGTGCTGTAAATTATAGAAGGGAAAAGTAAAGAATTTTTCTTTTATCTTAATTTTCTCTTAATTTTTCAAAAAACACATAAACGAAAAAGTATTTAACCCATAATCAAACTATTGGTTCAAATTCATTGTCCATTAAAACCACACGCTGAAATGTTTTATGCAAATAACTCTGTTAGTTTTTGAGATAACATGTTAACGGAAAATTCCGATGAAAATTAAAGTTTTGAGAAAACTGAAGTCTAAAGGCCTTATCACACGGTGAAATTTCGTCAGCACTTTTTCGTTTCTACCCTCAAGAGCGGTCAAGCAAGTTTCATAATTGACAGCTTTTTCTAACCACCTCGAAAATGCCGTCAGAAATATTGTCCGCAAACGAAATTCAACCAATCATGTGAAACTTTGAAGTGACGTCACTTTCGTTGTCGTTTGCTGATTGAAAGTGCCGACGATATTTCGCCGTGTGATAAGGCCTTAAGACACATTTTAGCAGAAAAATATCTGACCCTGGATGATAGACAAGACCTTATTTTTCCTAGAATAGATAAACAGTTTTGGAAAGTAGAAAAATTGAACTACAAGAAATAACAATTTATTATAGATTAATTAACAAAATAAACTAAGCAAAAAGGAACACAACCGAATCAAAACTATAACCAATAGAAAAAGAATCCGGCCTGAAAACTTCGTCAAGGGCCACTTTCAAGCAAGGATTCAAAATAAGGGATTTTTTCTGTGAGGCATCGGTGGACAATGGTCAAAAGTATTGACACCAAATACAATGATTAATTTAAAAACAAAAGCTTTTTTAATTCTTTAACTTGTTTGAATCAGTAATGATTTTTAGTTTCGATTCCTGTTTTAGTTTCGTTTCCGTGGTTACGGCCGTTTATGTTTCGTTTACATAATTCTATTAATTATAATAATTTGGATTTGTTTCATTCATTGGTTCTATTTTATTTACCTTTCATTTTGTGAACTTTTAGATTGTCATTCCGAATCGAGTTTCGTTTTAATTTTTGTTGACCATGAAATGGGTTTTGATTGTTTCAATAATTTTATGATTATATATAAACATTCCCCAAAGTGCTCGCTAACCAGTGTTTTTAACATAGTCTGACACCTTAAGCAAAAATTAAACTTTTCGGCTTCCTCCCGTTTATCAAAGCGAACATCCGTCTATTCATTCATTCCTGGCTCTACGCGTGTTCAACTCATTGCGGCATTTTCGCTCGCCCGAAAACGGAGAAATGCAGCCGGGGAAAAGGGCCATTAAAGTCGGCGTTCCAGGCGTAGTTTCCCGCCAAACGCAGTGATTGAAATGGTCCGACATTAGTCATCATAGGGGTTGCAGTTGGGCAAATAACTCGGGGCGCGTAATATGTTTTAAACTCGGCGGGAAAAGTCGTTTTCACAGCCCCTGACAAATGACGTGAGAGGTGTTGGGGAGGATGTTGTGGTTTTAATTTGGTTCTTGCCCACGCCAGACTCTAGATCTATTCATGCGGGGGAGTTTAGGTTAGTTTTACATGGTGAACAAAATCAGAGCTGTTTGGGGAGCAGAGACTTGGCATTGTAGAAAATAGTAATTCAACGGTATGGCTTTGAAGACAATGTTTGTATTTCACTAAAGCTGGATGGTGGCAATTTTCTTGATTTCCTTTTTTTTTTTTGTCTTTCACATTTTGGTATTAACAATCTATAGTCGCTATATTTTTACAAATAAAGCCCTTTCTACGCTTGACAAGGAGCCCAGTGGCCTGGTGGTAAGGTCTCGGCTTCGGAACTGGAGGGTTTCGGGTTCGAGACTCGATTCCAAAGAAGAAACGCCATGTGAAGGGGGCTCTTGCACGTTAACTCCGTCAGGTCAAACTTCATCCCCCTGGTGTGGTGTGGAGAGGGAGTTTGCCCTCTCAGGGGTCGTCCTCGTCATCTGACCATGGTTCAAAATAATTAGGTCCGTCCCAATATAGCACTAGTGTTGCTCTAGAACGGGACGTTAATATAACTAAATTAAATCTACCTTTGACAAGGTCAAGGCTATCACTTAAAGATACCCGACTTTTATCGTCATAAATATTTTAAAATTGAAATGGTATTCATTGTAACATAGTACAGAGCAAAAGCAACGTTTTAATAGTATGTAGCTTTGTAAGGCTCCCACTCCTCAACTCTCAACAAGGAAGGTTTCAAACCAGTGTTGACAAAAGGTCACGTGCTGTCCAAGAGGGTGAGAAGCTACTAAAAGGAACCAGGAGATAAGGACGAGAGACGCTGCAGAAAGGTGGTGTCGTTCGCCATGAATGGACTTGATATCTTCGAATGTTTTTTCATGTATATATTTTGTAAATGAACTAATAGAATAATCAAGAATGATTTGTTCGTGCACTCATTCCGATACAAAGTACACTATGCGAATAGAGGATCAACAAGATTAGAGTGGATTTAGAAATCGCCACAAGGTAAATGGATTAGACGCTGCGGCAGCCATCTTGTAGGTAAAGAATACAGAATACACGTGGAGTAGAGGAACTTTACTAGCGTCATCTGTTGCAAGAAACAAACTAAAACTTTTTATTGAGTAATTCATTTCCCGAGTAGTTGTATATATATAACATACTGGCTGGTACCCGGCGCGTTACTGCCGCAGAAGAAATAATCTTGGAAACTTCGTTTGGAGGTTGTAATAGTAATCTTGTTTCATTAACACGTTCCCTGCCACTAACCTTGCCTGATATCAGGACCCTCTATCTAATGAGATGACCCTTCTTTGCCATCTTTAAACTGAAGAATAGAAGGCGTCATCTAGTAACAGGGATGGTGTGATCCCATAAAAGAACGCAGAATTAAAAGTACGCAGTAGGAAGCTATACCATCCCCTGTGTTCTTTTTAAGAAGTTACATAGTGAGGGTTGAAAATATACGTACATATGCATTTTTTCCTTAAATTCACAACTTATTTTTTCTAAAAACACCTGCAAATGAAAAAAGTATTTCTCTAAACTACACTACATCAAACCTTTGGGTTCATTCCATAGCTTGTATTATTTAAAACACAGGCTGTAAGTTTTATGTCAATATCTCAAATAGTTTTTGAGATATCATGAAACCAAAGAAGGCTAAAAAGTTCAAAAACAATAGAAGATCCCTCAAAATCTCCCAAACAGTAAAATGTAAACATTTAAGAATATGTTTGGGGTGAGTCTCGACATTGATCGACATGTGCATTCGACAATGATTCTCCGTTCGTGCTGGAAGGTAAGGGATCAGGTGTATACATTCGAAAGAGATCCGTTTGCCGTTTTCTGGAGACATCTGGAAGGTGACACCAACTGGGACTCTCACCAAAGTACCCAGGGTGCGAGCAGGTGAGACTCTCCAAAGAGCCCTCTACTACGTTTTCTTGGCAGAGGGCATTTTAGATTAAGTGAATGTTGCATCACCACAAAGTATGCATACTGATGCTGTCTTGGCCATGTTGCCCACCGTCTCAACATCTAATACCAACACAAGAGGGGACCCACTGAAGAGGGGCTCCTCGGAGAGACTGGTGTAACGTCTCGATCTCGTCCGATCAAATAAAGGGTAGCGTTTTAAATTAAGTACTTTATTTACAGCTTTAATTTACAGAAAGAAATACTGTTTATCATCTCAGTTAAATGAAAAGTCCATGTGGAACACCACAAGAATAGTTTCTCGAGATATTTCGGAGAAACTCACGAGAACAGCTAACCAGCCGTCTAAGTCTTGCGCTGGTACCGGGGTTAGTTCCAGGAATCCACCGAATTCCTCGGGTGGAATCTTCTCTCTAACGCTCGGCGTCTCAGTCTCGCCTCTTCAGCAAAAAAACGTTCTCGTCTCCCTTTCTTCTCCAAAAACCTCGCCTTTTTCTCTCTTCCTTGGACCCTGCATCTCCTCCCCATTGGAGCATTTGCGCTGACTATTCCCCAATCGTCGTTCATCAAAACTTCAATGTTCTACCGTTGATCGCAGGAATGTTCACTACGGGAAACAAAGCAGGCTGCGCATCTGTGTCGCCGACACGATTAGTGCACTGGTGGTCCTTTATCTCGACTCTCTCTCAAGGGCTAGATGTCCGTTCTTAGAAGGAGGGTTCCCCACCTGTCCATCTGTAAGTAATGACATCGCCGAGACCAGTCTGAAATTGGCAATTATGAAGCGTGTGAAAAAAAGAACCCACCATGATCAGGCCGAGAAGAAGCTGAATCGTTACCCTGGCAATGAGGTGCAAGATATTCATCCTAGTCTGGTCCAATGAATATCTTGTACACTTTCCGTTCAATGAGAAAGGTGCTGTGTCGAGGCGAAACTGTCCGGTAAAATCCAAATGTTCCAGTAGACAATTTCATGAAATATACAAACATGTAAACAGAGTTTATAGCCCCGAGTCGATAACACTTCTAAAACTCGACCAAAAATAGAGTTAGATTAAATACAGTCATTAACTGAAATAGCATTTCAAAAGTAAATCAAATAATATCCAAATAGTGTAACTTTAAGAATATGTAACATGATTTAAAAGATTTAAAGTTCTATAATAATAATGTATATACCAGATAGTTCTATAATAATCTATATAACAGATAGATTATAAAGACGATTAAATGCTTTGCTAGTTATATAGGGTTAATGCTACCCTTTAATAAAATAAATAAAATAAAGTATTCCCTACTAAAAAATGTAATGCAGTCTTGAATACATAACTATGATCAATTAAAAACTGTTAGACTACTTAACCCATTTGCATCACATGAAAATATGAAAAAAAGGTCCAAATCCAATTTTTAATTTCATATCTAGGTGTAAAATTGTATAAAAGTAGAAAAAAAAATCATTTTTTAGCATTATTTGTTAGTCATTTTGTTCAATGGGGTAATATTTGAAATGTGGGATGCATAGAGGTGTATATTATATAATATGAAAACAGTATATATCATATTATATGCATAGCATATAATAGGATGCAGCTTATATATACGCTCCAGTGATAGTGACCAGGAAAATTGTGCGTATATATACGCTAATGATGCAAATGGGTTAAGAAAACGCATTTATTTCGCTTAATTTTCTTATGTAGTTTTAATTAAAATGAATGCCAGATTTTTTTCAGTTCCAAAATATTTTTTATTTGCGAATTTAAACAAAAGGCTTGTAACGAAGAAAAATAAAGGTAAATGCGTTTAATTTATAAATCATCCTTCAGTTACATTTGTTTCTGATTGCTTAGTTTAACATTTTTTTCGAAAAATGCTGAGGAAAATGAGGCATTTCAAGTATTATTCTGTTCAAATTTTTCGAAATATTTTATAAAATTCTTTTTAAAACTTCTGACAGCCCTTTTATATTTATCTATTTGTTGAAAAAAAAAACTTCCTACATTTCTTTCAAAGAAACTAAAGCGGAAGGAAATATTCGTGGTTGAAATGAAACGGCATTCTTGAAGTTGATGCCGAAAAAGAAATCTTGATATATCTTAAGTAACAAATACATTTTTTCCCTTCCTCGCTTTAAAGAAAGGGAAAAATTCTACACATATCAAAGTGATAAAATTGAAAAATGCAATCTCCTTTGTCTGAATCAATAAAAACGCTCACATTTTGACCCTAATCTGACATTACCAGAATTTGTGAAGTTCTATTTTTATATTCGTTTACCTTTAATATTTCTTCGAGACAAAATTGTTTAGTAGAAAGAATAGATATGTTACGTTAGCATACAAAATAAAAATATTCTAGATTCTGTAATATTTCCTTTTATATTTGGATTGTATATATGTGTGTGTGCGATAAAAACAATTCAAGCATAAATGGAACACTGTTGTTTCAAGGAAAGTTTTAGAATTCAGACATTTTTTGCTACCAAGTAAATTGGTATACGAGTATATGGCGCTTTATTATAGAATAATGTATTTACTCTATTTGATTTCTTCTAAAGAAGATTTATCTGAATGATCTATTCTTTCATACCACAAATATTTCAACTAGAGGTTTTCCTACATAATTGCAGAATTTAGATGTTTTTATTTTGTATTTATGATGCAGATAGAAAATATAATATAGCAAATTAAGTTTTGTTCATCTATCATCATATTTTTTCAAGTTTATAAAAAAAAATCTGATGAAAGTTGTAAGCTTACATTCAAATGAATTTTTAATATTTCTCTCATTAATTTTTGGTAGAATTAATTTAAGAATTAATTTTTGCTATTCAGATCATTGTGAGATACAGGCGATAGTATAATGGAAACCCTTGTGCATAAAATGACATTTTTTACTGCGGTTCGTAAACCTTAAAATATCATAACTACCAGTTTTTTTATAAATAGCATAATAGTAATAGCATTATAATAGCAATTCTGGTAGTATGTGCTAGCTTTATTTAAGTTCTGAGATTTTTGCCTTTTTTTTTCAAAAGCGTAACATGTCGGAAAATTCAGATTTTTAGAAGAAAGGGATAGCTTGGTTGGTAGGGTGTTGGACTCGTATACGTTAGGTTACGAGTTCGAATCCGTGAACCGATGTGCTATAATTATATTTCATTACATCAACATTTGATTATTGTGACTGAACCTTTTCAACTTTCTTTAGTTTTCATTCTTCAATTTTGGTTCAGTATAAGTACTGGCAATCAAGTCTGTGAAAATAAGAATTTAAGTGTGAAGAAATCCTATTATGAGTTTTCCCATGAATATACGAATTGCGAAATCCGCCTGTTTCAAGCTCTGTAAATTGAGACAGAACAGCTCTTATCCTATAACTTCATTTTATTAATATATTTATGTATATATATTGCCACGAAATTTCACATATGTTACAATGGTATAAAGAATGTAAGCGATATAACAATATGGAAAAGATTTTAATTGGGTTATCGAATATATCAACAAATAAATCATGAACCAGGGAAAAAGCATTTATGCCCAGAAAACTCTTGCCTAATATGGAATGAGATTATCTACACTGCTGTGCAAGGATCATAAAGAGTTCCTATACTGTTCATGAGGGTGTCATTATAAATGTTCGTGAAAACAAAGCCCTCCAAACGTGAGCATTTTTAACCCCTGAAGGATCTTGGAAAGGGTACACTGTACAGGCGTTCTTTCAAGACCATTTCCCACATTTTCTAAGGATTAATCCGGTGACCTCTAAAGCCAACCCTGTACTGTCTTGATCTCGATAGATCAAAGAATACTCAGAATTTTCAGACACTTCTTTATTTTACAGCCCTGTATAGATACAAAGAACAACTCTTTCTTATCTTGATTAAATAGTTGCTATTTACACCACAACAGTCCAAGTTGAAAATTTTTACTTGAAGATCAGTTCTCCATCAAATGGTAAACACAACACCACTGGGAAATCACGGGTTGGTCAGTCAGAGATCATTTCAGGCGACGCTCCAAATCTCCCGTACTCATGGGCGTACTCAAGAAGTTTCCCAGAAACTTTTTTTCTTTTTTCCAAAACACTCTGCGTATTTTATCTCAGCGACAATCTCCACCTCCTCTTCCTCAGCGGCTATCGCTCCTCTCTTCCGGCCAATCATGTTCAGCAAAAGGGCCCTTTCAACGACGCCAGTCTGACGTCGGAAGGTAATGAAGGCGCGCCGAAAAATCTGGAACATAGGGTCTGCTTGCAATAGGGAAATTCGGCATTCAGATATTTGGAGGTTCTATTGTCTCTGAAAGCGCTATCACTGTCTTCTGGGCGAGGAATTTCCACGTATATTTTTTTATGCTACAGATTCCTCAGGTCCTGAAAGGAGACCATCTGCAACATTTGGTTATCACAAGGTGTCTAGCAAACACAAAGGCAACACAGCTGGCGGAAATACTTTTTTATTAAAGGAGGACGGGGAATGTTACAATTTATATTGCGAATGTTCTCTTCAAGAAAATCATCAATAATCCGATCTTTGTGTGACCACATATTATCTTCTATAACAATGAAGTTCGAGCAATAAGCATCCCAGAATAAATTCACATAATCGACGTTTGTTGAGAGTACCCTCATGGAAGAAGTATAGTTTAGTTTAGTTATAATAACATCCCGTTTTGAAGCAACAACAGGGCTATTTTGGGACATGCCTCGTCCTTTTGAACCACGGTCAGATGACGAAGAGGACACCTGATCTGCCCCCCCCCCTTCACACCACACCATCGGGAAGACGTATATTAATGTCCCGTTTTGAAGCGATACTAGAGCTATTTCGGGACGGACCTCGTCATTTTGAGCCGCGGTCTGATATCGAGGACGACACCTGAGCTGGTACCCTCCCCCGCCCCTCCAAACTTTCACAGCAACCAGCGGGAGAACGTTTGGCTCCGACTGATTTAACGTGCACCAGACCCGCTTACATGGCGGTTCTTCGGTAGAATCCGGCCTCGAACCTGCAATCCGCCGGTTCCGAAGCCGAAACCTTACCACCGGGCCACACGGCTCGAAGAAGTATAGTGGTACGCGAATGTCCAACATTATATCGCCCCAGACAAGTGTAGTAGTGGTAGCTTTATAAGCTAGATGACATCCTCAAGAATGAGTGATCACCTTTAGTCTAGTGGTCATGTTATCTGGCTAAGAACCAGAAGATCGCAAGTTCGATCCTAGCTATCTCCAATATCAATAGGCCCAGGCCTAATATCCCCATCGATTGCAAGACTTAATCGAGTGAGCAGAAATACAATAATCTGTGTTTGGTGCCACGAGATGGGCATGTTTTATTGTAATTGGGTACTTTTTCATTATCCGGGTGCAATGAAATATCACCAACTAATATAGAATAAATCGTAAATTCGATCCCAGCAATCGCTACAACCTGGAACGTCTGAATCATAGGAAAGATGCGCTACCTCTATGCCAGGACGCTGGCATTTCTTAGCAAATAAAATGAAAATAAGAAGCTTGAAAATGGTAAACAATGATAAAGGGAGAAAATTATTTTAAAACTTCTGCTATCGACGCATTAAAACGAACTGCAGCAGTTTCCTTAAAGAGAGCAAATCAATTAAGCTCTTCGAGTTCCCCAGATGAATGGTCCTTAAAACATCGGCAATCTTCGGCTCGCAGGGCCACCTTTTGAGATTAAGTGACTGCTTTCTTCAAGATCGAGGGGTGCCACCCACACCAAGAAAGGGCAAAGGATCGCTGCGTGACCGAGACCATTAAAATAGCCGCAATTATTTGCGTTTCTCCCTTTAAAAATTCACTCGCAAAAATATCACTCATTAAGAAAAGAGTGGTAATTAGGACGGAACACGCGATTTCCCAATTAGAACGCCCCCCCATGGATGGAACAAAAGGAGAGGGGTGTTGTTCAACGAGTTGCAGAGATTGTTTGAGTGTGAAGGACAAAACTGAGCAGCAGGGGGGTTGGAAAACTGCATAACGGATTCGAGCCCACAGAACGTAAAGACAAATGGGATGCAAAGTGATTCGGAATACGAGTAGGGAAGGTTTTCCTCTAATTGGTAATGTGGTGATATCTTAATAAGACAGATAACATCAACGGGACATGAGCATGCTTTTGTATTGTGGTTATGTTGCTGGCCTTCAGATCCAAAGAACCCGAGTTTTATTCAGAGCACATCTCACCATCCACAGTAGAAGGCAAGTGGTTACCTGTTGTCTTGATACTTGAAGCAACACTATTCGCTTCGAAACAATCAAAACTAAATTTTAAAACCAGCAATCATTACTAAATGACTATTGGTCATAACAGTTTGATAAGGTAAAGCATTAAGTGTCGTAAGAAGATGGAATGTGAATAAAATAGAAATAAATAAAAATAACTAAGGTATTCGACTACGTTATAAACAATGGTTACTTCTTGTAGATCAGACTTTCCTCTTTCCAAGACAGTTTATTTTTTTTAGGATAAGGAAGGCTTGACCTATCATCCAGGGGAATTTTAAGCAAAATATATTTTTCAGCTAAAATTTGTCTTTCACTTCAATTTTAATTTTCATAAAATTCTATAATTTCTATAATTCTATAATTTTCATAAAATTTCAAAACATATCTCGAAAACTCAGAAATATTCACATAAACATTTCATTGTGGTTTTTAAATAATATGAGCAATGAAATGAACCAAACGGTAGATTCTGGGAGAAATACTTTTTCATTTATAGGTGTTTTTAAGAAAATTCATTTATGAATGTAAGGAATACACGTATATTTTTACCCGAAACATCTTTGCAGCTCAAAATGTTTTAGATTTTGGTTCATTTCATTCATCCTTATATTCTATACCTTGAGTAAAAAGAAATATAGAATGGCTGCATTATCATTTTGTGCAGAGTGTGAACCGATTTGGTTCAATTTCATTAAGATTTACTATACATTTTCCTATTTCTCAAAATATATTTTCAAATAGTTTTTTGCATTTATAGTGTTTATAATTGATAATATATCTAAAAATCATAATTTTTTTTTATTTCAAATTTTTTCCTTTGAATGTATTAGTAGGTAATAAAAGCTTGATTTTGTTTATTGGTATAAGAGCCATGTTTGGCCACACTGCGCCAATCAAAAGGTTAAAAGAATAAAAGACATTTTTAAAAACAGTTTTGTTAAAATATAGCGCAAATGTGCAAAGACAAAATTGCATAAGACTGATGCAAAAAATGTTTTAATTTCTATAAAATTAAGACAATGAATTATGAAAATTTCAAGTTATGACTGTGAGTTTTGAAAAAACCAAGAACATAAATAACAACATTTAACATAACAATAATAAAATTAAATGCGCCAAAAAACCCCAATAAATCTTAAGAATTTAAAAATATTTGGGTGGTCATTTTCCCTCACCGAGTCTTGCAATGAGGAAGATTTGATAACGAGTAATTAAGTATTAAGTGTCGCAAGAAGATAGAATAAAAGACCAATAAATAAAAATAAGAAAAAGTTTTCAATGTCGCTATAAATTCCATTGATTTCTGAGATTTTAAGGAACTGGTTAGCAAAATGTACTGCTATGACATCAGAGGAAGATATTAAACGGTAAACTCCATTGTTAAACACTGTACTATGAAGGATGTGAAATAAACCATAATGCGAATTTAAGGACAATAAAGATGACAGCAAAGTATAAATTAAGGAAAAAGAATAATACCTTCCTTAAGATTTAGTGAGAAAAAATATAATTACAACATAAAAAGTATTAAAAAAATCACGTTAAAGACATTAATAGACATTTAAAAATCATGTTATTTATACATCAGTTTAATTCATAGAGAAACAAAACTCAACATTTAAAACATTTTTTGAAGCTTAACAGTTTTTATTCATTCTACCTCATGAACCTCCATTTATTAAGACCACAGCAAAATGCTACTAACTTGAAAGTAATTTTGTATGATGAAGATGGCTTTCTTCAGAGCTATGTTTGTATGTCTCAGATCTAAACTAACAAGGATGTAGTTAGAACACTTATTATGAAAAAGCATAATGCACTATATACACTGATGGAAAAAAAAATCCCAACACCAAGAAAAAATTATTGTACAGTAATGAAATTTTAGGAATACATTTGTCTGGTAACATATTTAATTGATTAAAGTTTCAAGATCACAGGTAGAGTCATTGGCGAGAAGAGCCCTTTAAAATGTGAAACGTTAGTACATTAGTAACCGGTGTAACCGCCAGAATTTTGAATGCAAACGTGCGTGCATTGTGTCGTACAGGTGTCGGGTGTCAGTTTGTGGGATGGAGTTCCATGCCTGTTGCACTTGGGCGGTCAATGCAGGGACGGTTAATGCTGGTTATGGATGACGCTGGAGTTGTCGACCAATGATGTCCCATACGTGCTCGATTGGAGAAAGATCTGGTGACCTAGCAGGCCAAGGCAACATGTCGATACTCTGTAGAGCATGTTGGGTCACAACAGCGGTATGAGGGTGAGCGTTATCCTGTTGGAAAACACCCCCTTGAATGCTGTTCATGAATGGCAGTAAAACAGGTTGTATCACTAGACCAGAGTTTCCCAAACTTTTTTGTGTCGTAGACCCCTTACCATGTTTTTCCGTATTGAATAGACCCCCTACTTCCCTGATATTGATTTCCTGTAAATTTTTAAATGTAGTGAAGTTTACTGTTAAAAACTTAAAGTAAAAACACATGTTAATTTATACATTTATTAATTGAATTTAAATTTATACTACTCAAAATAAAATTTCGTATCTGTTATGTAAAATCTATGTAACATGAAATAAACATAAAATAAACTAACATAAGCAAAAAGTCAATATTTAGATTCGAACATGGCATCAGTCATCTATGTGCAAAATAAAATTATTTAAATAAGCTTACAGCTTACACAATTTTATAAACATATTAAAAAATTTTTTTACTTCATAGGTACTTTTATGAATAATGTAAATGTTTTGATATTATAAGATAGTATGATGCGAGTAAATAGGTACTATCAGTGTATGTGTTGAGATTTACTATCGTGGATCCCCATTTTCATTTCATGGACCCCCAAATTTTTTTTCCGCTGACGTAGACCCCTTGCAGGTTGTCATAGACCCCTAGGGGTCGATATAGACCACTTTGGGAATCACTGCACTAGACTAACGTACAAATTTGCAGTCAGGGTGCGTGGGATAACCACGAGAGTGCTCCTGCTGTCATACGAAATTGCTACCCAAACCTTAACTCCAGGAGTAGGCCCTGTGTGTCTAGGAAGCAGGCAGGTCACTAGCAGGCGCTCACCTGGCCTCCTAACCAACAAACGGCTATCACTGCGACCAAGGCAGAACCGGCTTTCATAAGAAAACACAACAGATCTCCACTTCGTAATCCAATGAGCTCTAGCTTGACACCACTCACGTCGCAAATGGCAGTGGTTTGGAGTCAGTGGAATGCACTGTACAGGGCGGTTGGCTCGGAGCTGTGCTTGAAGTAAGCGATTTATAACAGTTCGTTGTGTCACTGTGGTGCCAACTGCAGTTCGAATTTCAGCTGCAGACGCAGTACGATTAGCCACAGCCATACGCCGAATACGACGGCCTTCCCTCTCAGTAGTACCACGTGGCCGCCCGGAACCTGGTCTTCTTGAGGCAGTACCTTCCCTTGACCACTGCCGCCAATACTCATGCACAGTGGATACATTCCTGCCAAGTCTTTCAGCAATATCGCGGAAAGAAAACCCACCTTCTCGTAGCCCTACAACACGACCTCGTACAAAATCAGTGAGCTGTTGATAATGGCTTCTGCGTCTTCTCAGAGGCATCCTTGACTAACATTAACCCACTACGTCAAATCTCAACTGTAAATAACGATCACAAACCTTACAGCACTTATTTAAAGCAAACCTCATTTGCATGTTCATAGTGTTGCTACTTAGCGCCACTCTTACGCGCGTAGCTCGAAATTTGAATCGACGTCATCTTTCAGATGTATAAACACGCCAATCAAATTTCGTTTATCTAGCACAGCTCCTTCCTAATATTGGGATTTTTTTTTCCATCAGTGTATATAAAATTTTATTTTTGGATCAAAAAAAGGTTATGCGATTTTTTAACTACAATATCATAGTAAATTTGTATAATTCTCTAGATCATATCGTTATAACAAGTTACTGTTTTACCCATTATGTCTACAGCAATGTCTTATATACAAACAAATCAAAAAATAGGTAACTAAATAATATAAAGTCTATAAATAAAAATGAATATGTCTCTAATGCGCTACGGCACCGCTCATTCGATTGCGATGAAACTTTGACTACTTATTCCTTCACTCTTGCTAAAGATGGAAAAAAAAATATTTTCAACCCTAAATTCTTGAATAATGAAGTTAATAAAACAGAATTAATATTATTTAAGCTTCTCCTTTATGTATCACTCCATTTCAATGAATGTATTTATTAGCGGCAAGAAAACAAATATTATTCTTCCTATCATTCCTAATGACACAAGACAGTTGTTTCAAATTTCAAACGATATTTCCAAAATGATTTCTTCCGAGGCAGCAACGCGCTGGGTACCAGATAGTTACTTGATAAAAATGACTTAGTAAAAAATAATTTTTAATCATTCTTTTTTTTTTTTACAAGTAACGCGCCGTGTACCAGCTAGTTACTTGACAAAGATGACTTAATAAAAAATATTTTTGTTTGTCATTCTTTTTCATCTTTCCCATCTTTATTCCAGAAATAATTTAAAAATGATATAATGGCTATATTCCGGTATCTAAATGTAAAGCAAAAAAATTTAATAAAAAGCTATTTCTGGGAATCGAGAAAATGACATATTAGAAGAAAAAAAAATTTCCAACCCTAAATTCTTG
>JAPMOQ010009475.1:1572-38266 GCA_026543055.1 Argiope trifasciata
TATATATATATATATATATATATAAATAGTAACTTGAAATATAGTATGTATGTATATAATAGTGTATGTATGTACATAATAGTGACTTGAAATACTGTTAAAAGTATTTGAGCAAAAGCAAATGAAGTTAATCTATCTTTGTGTTTTATAATTAAGCGAATACTAATCTGTCACGCTAATTTAATGTACAAATCAACGACCCATTTTATGAGAAAAAGTAAAAATAATGCTCAGAACTCAAAGTGAAAATATAAGATGTTTGCTAAGCTATTTCAAGTTTTAAATTTAAAGAAATTAAATTAAAGTACAATATGAATTTGTTCACAGATATAACCGAGGGAGAAAATTCAAATCTGAAAATCATCCAAAATTTCATATTGGAAAATTGGAAAAATGTAATAATGATACATATGTTTTTACTCTCCTATTTTTATATTTATGGCGCTATTTAAATTTTGCAGTTTGTTTAAAATGTTTTATTTTATTTTAAATGTCATTTTATTACTTAACAAGTTTAAGGGTGGAAACATTCATTTATACAAATAAAGCTATATCTAAAGTTGGAATCTCTAATTCTTTTAAGTAAAAATACGAAATAAAATTCGACGAGTAGAATTTCAGTATTATTTATCATAGTAAAAAAGACAAAAAAATTGTTTAACAAATGTGTTAGAAATTAAGCTAAATTATTCTTATTTTGATGAAAATAAAGTATTTTATTTAACAAAAAGTTTTATTTTGCAAAAACGTATTTATTCAATAAAAATGCTGAAACATCAAGTTATTATACATTTAAAATTTTGAAGAACACAAAAAAAGAAACAAAAAATAATATCATCCAAAGAAAGTATGTTATTCGTAAAGAAAAGAAATCAAAATATCAAAAATAAAACGTGCTACAATCTATTTATTTTTGCTTTGTCAGTCAGTTATACGGTTTTTGTGCATAATAATCATTAACCAACCCATTACTAATTAACCCAATTTTTTCTAATATCAAAAGAAAAAAAATAAAACAGCATCAGTTTTCTGCTTCATAGCATTGGTGAGAAGAAACAATTGGTGCGATTTTTTTTTTTGCGCCAGGAGAGAAAAAAATCTTTTCTAATCACTTTTTAATTTTCCGCCATCGCTTCGATATTATTTATGCAATTATAGGAACCTGATTGAAATTATCCTGTGCAATAAAAAAAGTTTATCCAATTTATCTACCTTTATACTTTGTTTACATTTGTGTAATAATCCATTTTTTCATATTATTTTCATTTGCAATTTTTTTTATAAAATTGATATACAATAAAAATTAATATTTTCCGATATTTAACTTCTGTGATTGTTGTTGGAGCAAGTAATTAAATTAAAGATGTACTTCTACAAGCATGCAAAAAAGAAATTAAAAAATATAATAAATAGTATCATATATTTTGAGTTAATTAAATAAAATTAATTATAGGAATAAAGAATCATAGCTTATACATTTGTTTTAATTAAAGGAAAAGTAAAATTATTTGAGTACCTTTTTAGAAATACAATTAAATAAGAAAAATAGCTGGTATACAATTATATCATTCTTTTCAAATACTTTTAAATTAATTTTCTAGTTTGATTTGAAAGGATTTAATGCTTTTAAGTATATGGCTATTTGTAAATTCGTATTAATTTGCAATAATAATAATTATTTATTTTTCATACGTATTGCATTCAAATGTTAAGGCATGGAACAAGTAACATTATAAAAAAGCTTAGTGTTATAAAGAATATGGTCTATGAACAGGGGGTATATTAAAGTAATGGGTAATAGGTAATGATAACATGATTAACTTGTACAGAATTTATAAAAAGCGAGTAACAAACGATTTCTTTATGTATAGAAGTTTTTCTTTTATATGAATTAATACAAAAAATCGTTTTTTTAAGTTTTTTAACTCTTGAATATTTTTCTTTGTGGTATAGAATATTTTTCCTATTGATTTATGTTTATTCATTTATGTTTAATTATTGGGAACATCTTTATTATTTGCTGTATCATTTCATAAAAATATGATATCAAATATAATTTTCCGACAACCGACGTTCTCGACAATTAATGAACAAATAATTTGATAAGGGAATGATTTCATCATTCATTTTTAAAGACTGTAGGGAGTAAAATCACGATAAAAACTACTTCAGTATTGATTGTTCCAGCAAAATGAAATTAGTTTGGAAAATAATTACTTAAAAGCTTTTATATTTATTTTGATAAAAGTGTGAATAAATGAATTAGGAATATTTATGCAGTAAAAAGAATGTTGGGGATATTTCATACTTGATATAAGTAATTGATATTATATATCTATAATTATTCAGTTTCCTATCATTAATTAATAATATTTAAACTCTTTTCTATTAGTATAATTACTTTATGTAATGATTACTTAAAAGTGCTTAGAATACTGAATCTTTGAATTTTCAAGATTATTGCTCACAAAAACGATTTAAAAAAGGCAGATTTCTTTCAGCATACTTACAGTAATTTCTTATTCAACGTGTTTAATAAATGCTTGATCATTTACTTTATAAATAATTGCTTAGTAATAATGCAGTTATAGTTATTTTAATACAATAAAATTTGAAAACAAATTGGTCTAAAGTTGCTTTTAATTACAGCTTAGATATTTATATTAGTACAACAAAATAAAATCAGGAAAATGAAATTTAGTAATAGGTATGGGTATTGATTATTTGATTATTCCTTTAATTAACTATATGAGTTAATTTGAAAACAAAACCACATTTAAATATACAGAGTGCCATTTTTTAATTAGAACAGAATTTTCGTTATGTTAAAAAACTTACATTATGAAGGAAATATCTGGAAAAGCCTTTTTTATAAAATGAACTGCGTTGTTGCTTGATTTTTTTTGAGGGGGGAGGTTTCGGAAAGGAAATTAATTTATTAAAATAATTGTTATATGTATTATGTATATTTACTTAATATAAATATTATAAGAGAAACACTTTATATAATGAACATGGTTAAATGTTGGCATAATAAAAAAATCCCCATGTGGACTTTTAAATATTCTGAAACTTTTCTTTAATTGTACAAAACATTAAATTGTTTTTTAACAAAACATTTTTTGCAATGTTTTTTATACTTGCCGAAATTTTAATTCTGTAAGAAAAAAAAATCTGGAAATACTTGCCGAAACTTTAATTCTGTAAGAAAAAAAAATTCGACGTTTGGTTTCAAAACGTGATAAATTCTGAAAATATATTAAGGTAATGATATATTTTTTATCAGAAAATATATATGACTAGGAACGAAAAAATGAATTTTTGTTTCAGAAAAATTTAATTCTTTTGAAGAAAGGTTTAATCGCGAATTGTGTGTCAAAATCACGAATCTAATGAAAGCTGAAGATAGTAAAATTTCATATTCCATGGTTTTGCAATTATTCTTCTAATAACATTTCAGTTAGTTCTTATCTTATAAATTCTGCTGCGTAAGTTATCGTTTTTTTCTGTAATTGGAGTTGCATAGAATCTTTAGCATGCTTTTAATTTTTATCGAGTTTTCCGTATTTTTTTGGATTAAAAAGTTTTAAAATTAGAAAAATTACGTAGAACCAATAAAAATATGACTTAATATATACGTAACTTAATTATTTTTAGCGAAATGAATTTTTTAGAGGTTGTTAAACAATAAAGTAAAAACAAAATACTTTATAACTGCTTTTTTCATAAGATGAAGTAAATTTATGAAAAAAGTTTAGGTTATTTTAATGAAAAAAATTCTGGGTTGTTTTTTTAAAAGCAAAAGTGGGTGGAAAAAATTATTTTCCTTCATGAATCCTTTAAATTGAAGAATTGCTTTTCTTTCTTCAGAAGTTCACTTATAATTCCTTTTGCAATTAGCATTCGAAATCATTCTTAGTTTCCGGAAAAGCAGTTTCCTCGACCGAAAACTCATAAGTAGAAGACAGTTAGAGGAAGAAACGTAATAGGAGAAAATAAAGTACCTTTCGGTAACCGCATTTTAATTTTGGACTTTCAAACTTTAATATGAGTCAACGAATTTAAAACTGTGCTTCCGGTAAAGGGGGAAAAAGGTAAAAAGCGTAAGATTTTGTAAAGCGGTAAAAAATTTCAATATCCCTACGTTGTATGAAGGTATTAAAAAGGAAGTTTCTTGTTTTTAGAGGTGCATAACTTAATTTGAAATTAATGTTTGTAAAAGTGAGGAATTTGCATTAGTTCGATATATGTGTTTATTTTAATAAATTAAAGTACGGAAACTATTAAGTTCAATACTTACTCCGCAGTCAAATATGCAGTTGCAACTTCTCTCGAATTTCTAATGATCAATTATGCCATACGGTGTTTATTTTTTATTTCATCTTTATCAGCAGCTTATAACTAAATATGTCAGAATATATATAAGTTGTTTTTGCACAAATTTTGATGATTGAAAGAGTTTTCATACCTTATATATATAATTTCCAAAGAATCACATGGAAAAATGAGCTCATTTAGCAATGCGGTAATTTTTTAAATGCATGGCGGAAAAGAAAAAACGTTTCAAACTTTTTTTTTAAACTGAGAATTATTTCACCAAGAGAATCAAAATCTATACAAGAAAGAGGAGATGATAAAATGACGTCTTTTCACAAGAGCAAAGTAACAGAATTTTTTTTCCGTCAGTGATTTTAGTGAGATTCTGAAAGGGATCTGTTTGTCACGTGCCGATTTAGACAAGGGAATTTTAAGCAAAATGCTGAAAACATTAGGGATTATTTTATCGCTTCAATGTGAGAAAAGCAAAAGTCATCAGTTTTCTAAATGTATAATTAAATAATAACATAGTTGTTTGACCAGGAAATAACATTTTAGAACAGGAATGAGGGGCTAACAGGGTGTTCTGAAAATTATGAGATCATGAATTTAGTATGGGATAATTTGAGATAAAAAATTAAAACATTAATTTGAGATTTCATTTAGAATAAAAAATATCATTAAACACTCACTCTTAACTTTTGTAATAATTACACTCAGAATTCTTAATTATCAATGACATTTTGTTCTTTTTTATTCTATTTAATTCATTAAAATCTTTTAAGCTTAGTTTAAAATAATAGTTTAATAATTTATTAACCATTTGCAACAAACTTGATATTGTTTGATATTTAGTCCCGAAGAGTGGTGAAACAGATGAGTTACTTTTATTTATATTATTAATTACTATGAAGTTTAATAACAACTTTAAATATTTCTTTCCAGAAATATTGGAACAAATCATTTTTACTGAAATCTTTCTAGCCTGTACAGTTATTGAAAGCAATATATCTTTACTATTAATGAGAATGAATGTCTATGTGTATGCATGTTCGTGCTCTATACGAAAGATTGTGTGACCTATAAATATAAAATTTTGCATTGGTGGTGGAGAATTTGGAATGAGACTTTTGGAATTTTAAATAAAAAATAATTAAAATTAAGTTACATTATGAGTTTAACACGGTTATTTCTGGAAAATATTATTGTACAAAATAAATTTTACCCCATTGCAAAATTGTAATAATTGTCCTTTTACCGATTCCAAATTAATGGTCGTGCAAATATTTTCTTAATTTTGCAAAATTTTAAATTTTTCGTGCTGAATATTCAAACAATATATTATATTGTTGCAAATTAGTTTAAAGCATTTTCTTTATTTCATCTAATATTTAAAAAAAATTTTTGCTTACAATTTTTGAAAACTAAAGAATGAAGATTTAAGAATGAAGAAACTAAAGAATGAAGATATATCTGAAATTAAATATACCCTATATTCCCAGAGAATCAACTGGTCTCTTAAGGAGATTAGTGTCTTACAATTGCTGGCATTATACATTACTCTTATTTGAATTAACTATTGGATTCGAGCTTTATAACTATTAAATAATAAATAAGTAAAGGAATAAAATATTATTTCTGGATATTGTTTTGCGAATAATCAGGAAATGCCTTGAAGAAAATGGCATGACTGGTAAATATATGATTTATTGACTGCTATGACCACTGATATTTTATATTATACTTATCCATATCACCAGAGGGCACCTCAGAAATAAGGATAGGAAGCATTAAGTTCAATAGTTGGTTCTCGGCCCCCTGGGGGATTTAAAAGGGTGTGGGGGTGTCACCTGCCTCCTATCGATGACAGGGTGCATTTAACAGCGGAAAGGTTGTACTGTGACCAGTGATGGCCTTTAGAATTAAACTGTAGTTCTGCCAATGTTGCTTTCATTGCAGTCTGGCCAATTAGAATTTTTGATGTGCCTTCAAACGGATAGCAGTAGCCGGCAACGGTTATATTGCACAAATTCGCATTTAAAGGGATCTAAATGCATAATTCGTATAAATTTGAATATTTTATTGCATGAACAGTTTTAAGTAGTCTCGTTAAAAACCTGAATACTGTGAATTTATAATTTAATTGAACTCTTTCATTTTATTTTACTCTGAGATATTTTTAGAGACAGAGAACAAAATAAATAAAATTTCCTCATTTATAAATATGTTTTCAATTTTTTTTCAACTATTTTGCACAGTCATTCATAAATAATTACTTTTAAAAAGGTTTTTTTTTTTCTGAGGAAAGTCTAGACTATTTTAATGACGAAAAGTCAATTTCTTTAAATGGAACATAGACTTAAAAAAAAAAAAAAAACTTATTTTTTCATCATAAATTTACAAAATTGAAGAATTGTTTTTCCTTTTTTGGGGGAGTGGGGTGGGGGAGTTCACTCCCGACTCCATTCTGCAATTAGCATTTGGAATGATTCCTAGTTGCCGTGAAAACAGATTCGTCGACAGAAAACTCATAAATAGAAGGAAGTGGAAGAAACGGAATAGCAGTAAATAAAGTACCTTTCACTAAACCGCATTTTAATTTCGGACTTTCAAACTTTAATATATGAGGCAACGATTTTAAAATTGTGCGTCTGGTGAGGAGGAAAAAGGTAAAATGCGTAAGAATTTTTGAAGCACTCTTAAATTTCAATATCCAAGCGCGGTTCAGGGCATGGACTTATTAAAAAGGTTTTTCTTTTTTACCCACTTGCATAATTTAGTTGGAATTAGCATTTGAACGCTGTTTTTACTTACTTAAATAAATCAAATATTTCCCGACTGATTATTTGATGAAGAAATTGGATAAAAGATTGAGGATCAAATCTAAAATCTCTGTAAAATAGGAATTTATTATTTATAGGAATTCTGTGATTTATTAAATTTTCTTTTTAAATTTCTGGAATTAAAAGTTAGAATTTTGAAGAAATTTTCATGTCGAATTTTAATTTTTAATAAAGGAAATGTATTAGGGTGTCCCAACTGTTTCTTTCTCGTTGCTGTATGAATGGCCTTATATGGCTTTATTTCAGCAAACATGCTGGTGGATCTATTAGCCATCTACGTCATCGGTTTTAGTTCGTACCAGAGCTCTAAACTTCAACCAAAGCCAGATCTATATCCGGCATTTATGTAAAGAAGACATAAAGGCATTGATGTAAGGATAATTAAAAAAATCATTTAAGATAAATATCGAAATTTTCGCACAGTTTTATGCGTAATTTATCAGTTAAGCAAATCTTTAATTATCAACAATTAAAAAATTTAAATCGAAGGGTATAAATATCTGCTACAGACAAACTTTTAAAATTAAAGTACCCAATAAATTCCAAATTTATCTTTTACAAGTTCTCTTTTCTTTTTCTAAATAATACACAACACACATTTTAGATTTTGTTTTTTAATTTGTATATTTATGTCGAATTGATGTGGATTTTGACACCGATTTACTGAACTGAAAAATATGAAAAGAAGGAAGTTTACGAGTCTTATTTTCTGGTTGCGTTTTTAACCAATAATATTTAAGTTTTTAATTCGTTGACCATGTAATTTTTCATAGTAATTTTTTTTTTCTGAAATCAACTGCACCATCTCTAAAGAGTTTAATTACCTGAGATCTTTTATTATTAATAAGAGTATATTATAATTAATTATACTCTTATAGTTGAAAAGAATATAGTTGAATATTTTAATCAACTACAATATTTGGGCTTTTAATTTGCAGACAATGTGACCTTCTATACTTATAATAAAGCTCAATGTGTGTGTGTGTGCGTGCGCGCGTGTGTGTATGTGTGTGCGCGCGTGTGTGTATGTGTGTGCGCGCGCGCGTGTGTGTGTTGGCGCTCTACAGGCCAGACCGTTGGACCTACAGCTACCAAATTTGGTACATGTGTACCTTGGAGGTCGGGAATGTGCACCTCGGAGCCCTTTTTTCGAATTTTTAATTAGAATTTGAATTAAAATTTAAGCGAAATTTCGACGTTTTTCCGCTATAACTTCCGAAAATATTATTGCACAAGCATGATTTTAACATCAATTTAAAGATTAAAAAATTAGCTTTCTAATGGTATCAGTGTTTTAATGTATAACTTAAGCATCTATTTTTAACGAATTTTTTAAAAAAAATATTTTAACCATTTTTTTTGAGCACGTGACTGGATAAAAGAAAAGAAAACAATGACGGAAGTTCAAATAAAAACAAAACTTTCATCGTAAATCAAGTCTAAAGAAATGATACTTTTAGCACGTGACTGGATAAAATAAAAGAAACATAAAATGTGATATTTTCTACAAAAATAAATGCAAAGCAGAGGTTTCTATAATCTTTTGCAATATCTAAATCATTTATTCAACAAATCTTCTTTATTTATGGTAAACCTGATTGAATTTAGACAGGATATGCATTAAACTCCCGACTATGGCATATTATATAATCGTTTGCAATATCTGTATCATTAATTCCATAATTTTTTTTCCATTATAAAATGCGATAGTTTCTAAAAAAAAAATAAATGCAAAGCCAAGTTTTCTATAATCGTTTGCAAGATCTAAATCATTTATTCAATTTTTTTTTTCCTTTTTCGCTTTTTAAAAAAAAACATATTTAATATTTTGGCAACACCACGGAAAAAAAAACATTTTTAATTTCTGGTCAATCAATGCCCGGCATTACTTCAAGGCTAATGAATATGTGATTCAATTGAAATTTTTAGAACGCATTACTCATGGCGAACCAGCTGGTAGCCAAAGGCGGCTAGTTTAAAATAAACCTTACTTTTCCGATATGTACTGTAGCACCTTCAAACTATTTTAGATCTACACAGCAGTTAATACAATGTATGTACTGCACTGTCAATATAGATTAACATAGTATACATGGGTATTTTAAGGATTTATAATTACTCTGCAGCAATTTCTAATTCTATGTTCTTTAGTATTATCATTTATTTAAGATCGATATTTAAAACTGGAGAAGGTAGGTAAGAAATGGTAATTTCTTGAATGGTCATTGGACATATATATTTAGACTTCGAATAACTACGTACGTGGGTAAAAGCTTTCTTATGTTATTTCTTTAATCTTATTTTATGATAATCTCTTATGTTTTAAATTAAACAGATCTCGCCCTTAATATATCGATTATAACACGGTTTATGTCGATTAAACGAGGTAATAAAATTTAACACAGTTATCGAGTCCTTTCTTGAATCTATAATCAATATGTGATATCAATACGTAATTAATGATTCCAAACGAAGTTTTTAATAGTTGATTTGATTTTAAAGCTCAAGATAGAGAGCAAATATTCATTTGTAAAATCGACTTACGTGATATTTACTTCTTTTACAAGAAACTGTCAAATATAATACTGATTTATTATGCAATAAATACAAAATTTAAAATCTATTCATTCTTACACTTCATAATAAAAGCTATTTCCTTTATCTGAACTATTATTGAATGACGAAACATAAATAGCTTATTATTCAATACAAAATCCTTTTTAATTTTCAGAAACAAAAGATATTTCGAAGCATATTTACTCTTTAAATACTTAAAAATAACACTCAAGATTAAGATAGCTATTTATTGCTAAAACTTATTAAAAAAGTAAAGAGTATAACACATATAGCTTTAGTTGAAATAAAATAGCATGAAACTGCAAACTTCTTGAATAATTCATCTATGTCAAACTAGAAGCTCAGTTAAAACCTCCTGCAAGCTGAAACGCCAAATATTTGTATAGGATTTAGATTGTTTGGTGTTTGGTATTATGGCTTTTGTATATTCGATAGCAGAGAAAATCCGAAAACAGTCGTTACAATGTCGGGAGGTAAGCTAAGGTTTTGAATATTTCGACAACAAAACTGCGCATCCTTAGAAAATAGTCGTATGAATTCGATTTGTAATCCCCAATGTGAGCACCATACATTTCTAATTTTGCATTAATCCTCCGATGAGATGTATCAAATTTAAATATCCTTTCTCAAAATTACTGTAAATTTAATGTTTGCTCAGAGTTATTTAAGATTTAGGTTTTTGCTGTATTGTACTTTACATTTTATTAAATGAAAACTATTATTTTTAAAATCAAAGTAATGTAATTTGATTTGAACTTATTACTTGTAATCAGTTTGGAGACTGTTTATCAGAACACATGAGATTTATTGATTCGTTAGAATAACATCCTGGAAAGAGAATATTTGTGACAAAAATAAACAAATAAAGACATATAATCCGAGATTTTAAGTTTTATAAGAACTATTTAATAAAACAAGGAATATTTACTATCAGCTATTGCAAATATGTACTAATTTGTGCTGATTGTAATTAAGGATACGATACACAATACAAGATTATTCTAAATTAATAAATATATTTAAATATTTATATATAATGAAGAGATTAGATGGTGATACATAAATTACATCTCTGGTTAGTAGATAATTCAGAGTTAATTTTTACATTCGGGTGATTTCCGAAAATGGGCAATGGTTTATGTTTACAAGAAAATGGCGATAACTCAGGAACAGACGATTTTTGTGCTGCAATTTTCAAAGAATCAATAAATGGTTTTATTTCTTTGTAAGTTCATCAAAGCGCTGTCTCATAAACAGATTACAGAAGAAGATTGAGAATGGGCACTTATGAACATATCAACTTTTGCCAGTCGAATATATTGAGATTAATCGCACTGCATTGGTGCATATTCATAGAAACTCCACGAGTAGATAATCAAATACACGCAGCCTTAGTGTACTTAAAACCTGTCTCTGTTACTTTTCAAAATCGAAATGTTGCACTAAAGTGTTCAATAATCAGAGGACTTCACGTGTTGCAAATAATAGTACTTGAAACACATGAAATTCCTGAATTTGAAGTTTTTCGCCAATTTGATGTGTGTATCGTAATAAATGGAATTGACATTGAAATCACAGAATAAAGTTTCCTTTATACATTCATGTATCATATATTACAAACCTCTCTAAAAAACCTCTTTAATGTCTTCATTAGGATTGGATTAGATTTTGGATGTTTTATGGTGTTAATGCCATAATTGTCTATATTGCGCCAAGACATATGTTGTGAATATATTCCCATACAATTTAATAACTAATGAAATTATGTTTCCTCCAGGCTAAAAGATGGAGAATTTTTTTAGCATAAACCTTTATAAAAAATACAAAGCTTTAAATAAGATATAAATCTATAGCAAAATAAAATGCTGTTTTACAAACTTGGAAAACAAAGATATTTATATAAAACGGATTCAGTTAATAGCTATTAAAAATTCGAGAACATTACAGTGAGGTTGTTCTCCAATCAGTCAATGCAAATGTAATGATTTTGAAGTAAACAAACGCATGTGACAAAAATTAAATTGAGTACATTAAATAAAAATATGTAAAACTATAAGGTTAACTTTGCAATCTGAACACATCGATAACTTCCTTGTTAAACTTCGCTTGTGACAAATTTGTAGTCTAGATTATTATATCGGAAAGAATTAAGTATAAATAATAATTCGAATACTCCATTAAAAATAAGTACTTGAAATCCACTTTTTTGATATTCATGCATTATCAATTCTAAATAATCCTATACATTCAATCTTAAATACTACTAAACATTGCAATATTTGATCTGCTGTTTTAAATATTTCACTGTAATGCTAAAAGATATAAAGAATTGTATATAATGATACTTAAATTATTAAAAAAGATACAAGTTATAAATTTTTAAACAATTTCCCATGATTATTAGCCATGTGTAATAAGATATATTTGGCAGTCTAGCATATTAAAAGCTGAAATATTTTATTTCTTTTCTTGCCAAAATTGACTGGGATATGAAATTTTAATTATTTTAGGTCAATCCCCAAATTATCCATATTCGTCGGAACGCTTCTTATCATATTCAAGATGCCTTAGCAGAGGCCTTTTCTTGCAGTAAATCTTTTGATGAAATTTATATTAGAGACATTCTTTAATGTACTACCTTGTTGGGAATATTTTAATTTATATATGACTTTCGAAATTGAACTCAAGTCAAAAGCAGAAGTGAAACAGAAGTAACTATGGACATCACAAATTTTTGAAATAATATGCTATCATCTGTTGATTAAAAGGCGTCTGCTAAGATTTCCTTTTCTTTAACAAAATAGGAGGCGGCCACCTGATTTCACCGAAAAATCGTTGTGTAAGCGGGTCTGGTGCACATTAAATCCGTTCGGGACAAATGTCTTCTTACTGGAAGCTGTGTGGAGGGTTTACATCTCAGATGCTGTTCTCGTGCCCGTGGTTCAAAATTACTAGATCCGTCTTAAACTAGTCCCAGTATTTCTTTAAAACAGGACGTCAATATAAATAAATAAAACAAACTTTAACAAAGTAACACAGTGATGAAATGAAACATTACATATATGACTCGATAATTAATTCAGAATGAATTTACCACAGCAATGTTTTTTCAAAAGACGAACAAGGTAAAATACAGGGTGAAATTAAAATGCTAACAGGACTCAAGATTATACAAACATTTTCCTCATATATCCCACAATATATTTTATTTGGTATATGTTATTGCAATGTTCAGTAAATTACATTATATAAAAATATCCATTATATTAATTGTAACATTTTATACAAATTAATGGTAACGCAATAGGAGTCATTAAAACACTCAAATTATTTTTGGCGATATTTTACTCCAAAAAGTATTTTAAAATCAATATATTTATATTAATTTAATCCTTTCACATACTTAATAAAAATTAAATATGTATATAAATATTAATTTTTATTGAGTCTGTTCACATATTAAAATAAATTAATCCATTGACATACTTAATTGCTGATTTTATATTTTACATGTTATTTTATCATATAATATATAAAATAATAGAATAAATAATTGCAAATATTTAATTTCTTTTTATTAAGTCGAAAGATTTGCTCTTTGAATAAACGAAGATAAGAAATATATTTTTTCCAAGAAATATAATTTTGCAATCTATGTTTATCTTGGCTGAATTTAATGCATAAAACGTTCTCTTTACTTTCATAAAAATATGTCAACTTCCTTTGATTTTAAACATTCTGTGAGCTGTTAAGATTTCAAAAGCAATCTGATTATAAAGAAAAAAAATCGGCCTACATTCTCGAATTAAAATGAAACTTCATTGAGGAAAACAAATTAAAAAGAAACCTATTTATTTGAAGTGTACTCTGTAAACTTTGTCTTAGCTATTTATTAGTCGATGTTACATGAGACCAATCAAGAAATCTATAACTTTCTTCAGGGTTGCGTTAAAAAGAACACTAATAAGACTTTCAAAAGCAAATTTAATTGAATTCTGAATTTTAAAACTAAATTTATCTGTCAAAAAGTATTTTCTATTACTTTAATTCTCAATACAGTTTTACATGAATAAACATCCAAAAACTTGTTTACACTTAGGAGACTCCATTGAAGCTGAGCAGCTTCTGAAAATGAAAAACTTTAAAATATAAAGTGCATTTAGATGAATGAAGTTTTTTTTTTTTTATAATTATTGTTCGAAGATTCTTTGATCATCTTTGCATTGCAAAGTTTCAAAAATAAGCAATATCAATGAATGAAATGTTAATTTGAATGCTGTACTTTTTCATAAAACGTGATAATTATGTAGAATAAAATATGCTAAAATGATATTGGGAAACAAAAAGCTTAAAAGATAATAAAAACTATCAACAAAATAAATCTCAAAAAGGAATTCCTGAAATTTAATTTCCCCCGCCATGTAAAATAAAGTTTGTTGCATTGATGTAGTGACATAAAGAAAAAAACTTAATAATATTAAATATCATAAAGTAAAACAGGAATCTTTCAAATTCAATTATTTGACTCCATGTAAAATAAAGTACGCCACAATGATGTTGTGACACAAAACAATTTAGAAGATGATGTAAACTATCAATAAAATAATTTTAAATAAAAATTATTGAAATATAATTTCCGATGCCATGTAAAATAAAGTTCGCTGTAATGATGTTATGACACAATAAAACTTAGAAGATAATGCAAGCTATAAACAAAATACATCTGAAACAAGAGTAATTGAAATTTTATTTCTAATGTCTTTTGAACTGAAAAAATGTTTCGCAATGATTTAGTTGGCTCATTTTGTGTTAGTGTTGATAAGTATACACATTACTTGCAAAATTTAGACTATGATTTCTCTTTGAAAATATAGAGATCAGTTTAACATTTATTCTTAGTTTATTTTGGAAATAATAAACTATTTTATATAGGTAGAAAATAAAATTAAGACTACTGTATCGTACGATTTTAAAATTATATCGCAAAATTATGTTTTTAAAAACAAAATTACATTAATAATTACAGCATCATTTGCTCTCTGTGACCAGAGAAAAATGGAAATGTCCCTGAATAAGTTGTCAAATATGACAATCATATTTGACTTCCTTTTTTGTTTTACCCAATTTACTGAAAGGAAAACTATTGTTGATGACTTTTGGGTGTTGTCCCTATCTGTGTTTTAATTTGACTCATATGGTTGGGAAAGTCATCTTCCAAAATTGTACTGGCATCTTTCACAGAATACCGGCACCTGGCCTTTATCGAGCTAAGGTTTTGTGGATAGTATAAATCTAAATATGTTATTTTCTTCTTACAGCGGCAATGAATTATAAAACAAAGTAGGGATTATAGTTGTCGCTATTTCATTTTTCTAACATAAGAAAATATAAGAAAGCAAAGTAAGAATATGAAATTTCAATTAATTATAAATTAAACACAAAAAGCTTCCCTGTTTCTGAAAATTTTATTGACAGTTTTGGATTCAGATTGTGTTTTTCAATCATTTCTACTATTCTTCGAGTGCATTTTGAAATCGGCTTTGTGTCATTATAGATTGTACAATAACATCATTGACCACTATTTATTACAAATTCTTGTAATATTAAATCAAACTGAAGGGTTTATTGGTATTATACTTTTTATCTTTCCAGTACGACTTTTTCGTTCATACCCGAAATCATTCGCTAATGCAAGGCCTGTGGACACACACCATCTAATAGCATAGATTGTTATTTATATGATAGATATGAAGCATGCAAACTGACGTTTTTATTGATATTATTTTACATTTTATCTGTCCAGCATGATGTCGAAACTTAACGTGTGTTTTCCGAGCTTTTTTTTTCTCTCTGCTTGAATTGTGATATCTTGTTTCGCTCCAATTTGTATACTCCTTAATGTCTTTTAACAAGTTTCAGAATTTATTTATTCATTAACTAAACACACGATATAAACATAGTCAAAAATCATGAACTATAAACACAGGAAAATCTTAAGTAATAATTTAAACGTTTGAAAAATAAAATTATTTCGATTAAGGCATTAAAAAATAGCTACATAGTACAAATTTTTCATGTCGTATAAAAAATCAAATTTTTCTAAAAACAAAAATAATAATTTTTTGTAGTAACACAAATAGAAAATATCGATAAGAATAAATACAAAAAAAAAAAAATCAAAAATCAATAAAAAAGGCTTTCATGTCTCATAAAATCGTTACTAATCCATTTTTCACTCAAAGTTTCTGTGAGAAATTCTGATGGCAGTTAAGATTTTTTTCCTAAAGTAACGAAAAATTTCCAATTAATATCATGCAATGATTATTACGTTAGAAATTTGCATAATCAATTGATGCATCAAAGTAGCTTATGTTTGGTTTCTTTATTTAAAGGTTTTTAAAAAAAATCTTTGCATTCTTTTATTTAAGAATGAAGCATATTCTTTGGATCATAATATTCTTTTCAATTATTCTTTGTTTTAGATTTTGAGAATCGAAAATAGAATTATCAGATCGTTCTTCTAATTTTGTTTACTTAAAAAAATGCGGTTAAAAGACAATTTATTGCAGAGCAAATAATGTTGCTCTTCATACAAAAGATTAAAGTAAGAATTATTTTAGCTACCATTTTTCGCGAGTTACGTGTTAAATAATTTGGTTTTGTTTACTTTTATGATAAATTAAGTTAACGCTGAGCCTGTTTCCCGCTTTTGCGTGTTTACTCAGAAGAATTTGTTCATCGACCATAAAGATAAATCTTTGCAAATGGCGTTATTTGTTTTAACTGAATGATGCTTTACACTATGTCTTGTCAGTAACTAAATGGCATTTGAGTTAAAATAAAGCTCTTTAATGCATCAAAGAATCTTAAGCAATTTCATGAATATGGAAAGGGAAATAGGAAGTTAAAGCGGAAACAAAGATAATTATAATTTCTTAATTTTTGACAAAATTTATTCTAGTTTAATTCTTGATCTTGATATTCCAATATTTGTGTATGAGTGTGTGTGCGTGTGTGTGTATGAATGTGCGTGTATGTGCAAACATATGTGTATGAGTGAGAGTATGCCTAAGAATTTGTGTGAGTGTGAACGTCTGTAAGTGTGTGTGTGCATGAGACAGTGTATGTGTGAATAAGTGAATTTTTGTGTGCTTCTGAGAGAGAGTAAACATATTTTAGCAGACACTTTTGAAGTTTTAACTTTGATTTATTTCAGCATGAGAGACGAAAATTGCACAGGAGGCAGGCAATAATAAACTGACGTCTGTTTGCATCGCGGTATAAGAACTAAATGACAGAACTATTTAACTTCAGTAATTTTACTATAAAATTTTTATAGGAATTTCCTTTAACAAGTGTAGACTTAGGAAAGAGAATCTTAGGTGTCTATAAAGACTGTTGCACGCATACGGGAAATTTATTCTTTCGTTCGGAAGATGAAAAATAAATCATCCTCAGTTTTCTAAAGCATTGTTATGAATGAAGAAATAAAAAAGTGAGAATTTGGTCAGGAAATAAGAGAATATTTTGGAACGGACTTAACAGATAAAAATTAGTAAATTAATTAAAATTTAGATTAAATTTAAAAATATTTTTACATAACCTGGAATGTACTTTTGAAATTAATTTAAATGTTTTTCATTAATCAGACATCGGATGAAATTTTATTTATTTATTTATTCTTCCTATTTATCTTATATGAGATGTTTCAATAGTTTTGAAAGAATATTTATGTACAGTTGGAAAATAATAAAAAATGAATTGCCTCTTTTGAAAATAAGCTTTCATATATATATAAGTAATTGACAAAAGAAATAAAAATACAAAAATCGAAAGCATAATATTTGCAGTACTCATCTGTTTTGCTTTATATGTTTTTGTTAACAGGAATAAAAATGTATTTTGAAAATAAGTATACGGCATAAGTTGTTTTTGCAAATTTTTATTTGTTTTGCTTAAGTTGTACTAGAATATTTTCCTTAATTTTCTCAAAATTCAAATACCTCTAATCATTTAAATAATTAAACACAGTTTCATTACTCCAAAGTGAATTTTTTAAAATTATAAATTCTATATAGTAACACTTTAAAGGTAAAAGAATCTTTTCAGAGAACGCGGCTGAAATATTTAAACTCGACATTTAAAAATAATAAAAATCGCCTTCATATATTTGATTACAGCATATCTTTCTTTTTGATCAAATTTTTGATTATTATAACTCACAATTTCTTTCGGAAAATTTTTTAAATTTAATTCAATAGTTTGCCACTTTCAAAACTTAACAAATATTTTTTTAAATTTTTATGCCACAGCATTTATAAAAATATATAGTAAGATTGGTGGCTGAGATTTGCATAGAAGGTAACCAGTAAATATTTCTGCAATAAATCGAAACATAGAAATTATACTGTAAAATCTTTCAATTTCAATTAATTAAACATTGAAATTTAATATCGGCTTCAAATGAACAAACTGCTAGAGTAAGTGAGTGCTTATAAATAAAAATCCTGTTTGTGAACAAATCATAATTTTACATCTAATACATTTGATATATATTTAATAGAGCTTTTAACTTTTTCGCCGAAAGACAATTATTATTATCATTGACAGATTATTAATATCATTCCATGAACCAGATATCATTAATAGTTCGCCTTTAGACAGCTATATTAATCCGATTTTCATAGTATGAAATTAAATTTGTGAAATAGATGTAAACATGACAAAATCAATTAGGTGCACAGTTACTTCTCCATTAGGATTTTTGCTTACATTAATGGAAAATGTGTGGGTGTGAGTGCTGGTGTTATACAAGCTAGACTGTTTAAAAGATCTAGACGGAAAATTAACAAATCTGTCGCGCATATTACATTTGAAGAAGGGGGAATGTGTACTTTAGAGGATATTTTTTAAATTTTAATTACTTAAAATTAAGTGAGATTTTGGCATTTTTCCGTAATAACTTCTAAATTCATGTTGCTCAAAAATTGTTTTTTAAAGTCACTTAGTTGTCCTTCATTTAAAAAAAATTGGCAATCGCTGAATAATAATATTTTAATAAAATTTTCTATTGTATATTTCAATGTAACATCGAAATTCAAATTATTTTCATTGTTTTATTAAATATTTAATTTCTTGGATTTTCTTCCATTTTTGAAAGCAAATGAAGACAGGTGCCGTTTACTATCTGGGTGAGTTTTCATGAGAATATATATATATATATAACTGTGTAAGAACTGTAATATTTATAATATATATAATTGGATAAGAACTACAATATTTAAAATATACTAGCTGGTACCCAGCGGGTTGCTGCCGCAGAAGAAATAATTTTGGAATATCATTTGAAATTTACTCATGTTGATCTTTCGACTCTGAAACACGTAAATTTGCAATTTGTAAACCATCTGTTTTATTGTTTTCTTGTTATTCCTCGTTTGACTTACTTCTAGACGTAGCGCTGTCAGATCTATTAAGTGATGAACGTTTGGGAACATATTTTTTGTTGAAGCAATCAACACGATATGCATTTGTATAATCGAAATATCGTTTGTAGATTCACTTAAGAAGTAGTAAAATCACTGTTTGCATTGGAAAATCCCTTTGTATATAACCTACCTGGATCGGCATCGATAATAATAATTTTATTTTGTGTGTGTGAAATAAACTCTGAATAATATGTGTGGTTTGCTGCAGACAAAATATTTTTGCTGAATGACAGCATCCTGTGTAGAAGACTATTTATTAATGAGCAGAAAAAAATTAGCTCTTGTTCAAAGTATTATTTACATACATACATACATATATATATTATTTAAAAAATAATGGTAGTCAAATCTCAGATGTATATTAAAATTACTTTAACTATAAATTAGAATCTCTAAGCAACATAATAGTTTAAAGCTAGAAATAAACTAAAATTTTTATTTAAACTTTCTAAATATATTCAACATTACTATATATCCACTCATAGCTTTGCACATCTAAACCTCCACAAGACAGAACTATAAATAGGAGTCGTCTAATTGTCGAAGTTTCCAGCCGAAACTACCGAGTTTGCATTAGCACTTCAAAACCCTCTCATAACCAGCTCATTCCAATAGGAATCCATCCTTATGGCTACAGATAGTCCTCCAAGAATGTACACACTTCTCATAGTTGCAAGAGCATTCTACCTTATACCTCATTACAGTAACTAGCTTCATGATAGTAATGTACTTACTACTGTGTCCTGGTGAACGGTCACTAACAGCCCATGGCCACTTAGCATAATAGGCAGACAATGAGCGGAGTCGGCTCACGAACGCTTTTCGCTCTCCATCCCTCCCTCGCGAGAGTCAAAAGGAAGGGCTGGTCCACGATGAAACAACTCGATTTGTCAACTGTACTTGAATTCAATTGAATGTGGGCTTGCACTTAAAGCAATCAATACATCCTTCTTGAATGTTTCGGGCTTCAGGGGGTTGGGAGAATCGGAGTAGGGGCTTAGGACAGATGGAATGAGATAGTTAGATAGAAATTTCTGGAGTAATTAAAGGGGAATCTGCTGGATCAAATCGTTGCCGTGGTTTTGGAAAGATTTTTTTTTTTCGCATTTAATGGTGGTTTAGAAATTATTTGAGTATTTCATGTTTAAGGATAAAAAGAAATCAAAATTTTGGAAATTTGAAATTAATTTGAAGAAATATTTCAAGCTCAAAATTGATTGGTTATGATTGCCATTGATTTTAGTATCAGAATAATGAAAAAATATGTTAAAAATATTTATTTTTAAGGCTAAAACGAAATAAATATTTTAGAAATTTGAGTTTATTTGTTGAGATTGTTGGAAATTTGAGATTATTAATTTGAAGAAAAATTTAAAGATCAAAATTCATTGGCTATGATTTCCTTTGATTTCAATATCAGAAAAATGAGAAAATACACTAAAAATATTTTTTTGATCTAAAATATTTATATCTTGAAGCTTAAATGAAATCAATATTTTTGAAATTGGAGATTTAGTTTAAGAAATGTTTGAAGCACAAAATTTATTGTTATGATTGTCAGTAATTTCAATGCCAAGATAATGAAAAAATATGCTAAAAATTTAATATTTGAACTTAAAAATATATTTTTTAGTCTAAAATAAAATTAATATTTTGGAAATTAAAGAATTCTTTAAAGAATTAAAATTTTAACTGATTGATTTTCAATATTTACATTTTTTAATGTGCAGAATCCATTGGTTATGATAACCAGTAATTTCAATATCAGAATAATGATAAAATATGCTAAAAATATATTTTTTAACTAAAAATTTTTTATTTTTTAAGGCTAAAATGAAATTAATATTACTTACTAATATTATTCGTTAGAAACCTCCTTGAAGAAATATTCAAATTATTGCTTTTTAACCGTTAAGTTTTGTTGGAGCCTCAAATTCTCCGAGTATGATTGTGGTGCCTGAATCCTGATCGTATTCATTCACTGAAGTATTATTTTTGCATCACGTGTACCAGCGTAAAGGCAAGTTTTATTTGTTAAGATTTTAAAAAGATTATCGTCGCTGACTCACTGTATTTCCGCACTTTTTTTTATAATGTTTCTAAGTATTTTTACGTATATATTTTTCCGAATTGGCCACCGGAAGTTGCATTTTATATTAATGTTTACTTTCATCCATTAATAAAGTTGTAGTGTTTTGTATGAGTCGATTTTATACCAAATGATTTATTTAACTTGTTTAATTTGGTCTTATGCATTGTTTAACATCAGATATATCTCTACATGTTTATTATCCATTACAATGTCAGAATAATGAGAAAATATTCTAAATATGCTTGTTTTTTAATACTAAAATAAAATTAATACTTTGATAATTAGAGATTTATCTGGGGAAATGCTCTCATGTTTGCATTTTGATTATTCAGTTTTGTTAAAGTTCAAAATGAATTGGTTATGATTATCATTGATTTCAGGGTTAAAATAATGACAAAATATGCTACAAATATTTATTTTTAAGGTTAAAAGGAAATTAATATTTCTGAAATCAATGATTTCGTCGAAGCAATTTTCAAATTTGGTGATTAAGTTTTGTTAAAGATCAAATTTCATTGGTTACTATTACCATTATGTATTATTTATGTCAGAATAATGAGAAAGTATGATAAAAATATTTATTGTTTTAAATAAATTGAGATGAAATTATCTATTACTTTTTCTTATTAATTAGATATTATGCATTTAATTAACAAGTTATGTCATGACTAGCGCCGGAGGATTTGTATAAAATTATCTAACAAAGAAGAGGTCATCTAAGGACAATGATGGATCAACGCAATTAGATAGCAGGCATGATTCACAGACCTATTATAACAGTCAACTAGTTAATTGCTATAAAGCCTTCATTAAAATGTGGTTCATCTTTAACAATTCTGAAAAAAAAATATTACACCAATTATTTATACTATTGCTAAAAGCTGTTTAATGATTTTCAACATTCTGAAATCCAAATTATTAATTGTTATTAATAAAACAATTGAGAATTATATTTAAAATTATTATTTTATCAAAAATTTATCAATTCATCTTGAAAACAATGGTGAGATAATGCTGATCATTTCGAAAATTACCTGAGAATGATTAAAGAAATCTACTTATTAATTGGCAAGTTATAAATATTACTAGCTGGAAAGGGCTAAATAGTAAGATGTACGAAAAAATATATTATGGAAAGATGCATCATTATTGGATATGGAAGCAAGATATGTTTTTAAATTTTCATAACTGATCTTGCAAGTTAATGAAATTAAAGCCAAGACTTTAGTTCCAAAACTTTAAATCTCGTAAAAATTCCTTAAATTAAATAGAATTTTTTCGAATACTTATAACAAGTTTCCAACATAATATCAAGTTTCCTAAAGAATTCTTACATTTCAAACTTGTAGAACATAAACAATATTTCTAGAACTTCCATTATCTGTCTAAATTACAGCATTCCAAAGATATTAGAGCAAAGGAACTGCATCATTACACGTCATTTTCAAATATATCTTAGCCAAAAATACTTGAATCCAAAAACAATTTTGTGGCAAGCTCGATAAAATTTAAGGAAAAAAGAAGTATCGCCCGGTAATCTCAAACAGTTGTTAGAACTTTATTCCTGAAGACGTCTCTCGTTTATCTCTCTGTCATAAATTACTTTTGTCCTAACTTCCCCAAATAAAACTTTTTGTTTTCCGTTCAATTTGCCACATAAGTTGGTGGAATACATTCAGAAAAAAAGTTTTTTTTTTTTATTTTGTTTTTCCAAACAATAAAAAAGCGAAACAAGATATAAAAATAACCGTTGTTCCCCCCTCTCCTTCCCATGATTCACTTCTGTCTCTATTGATATTTATTTTACAATTGAAACATCTGTCCCTGCGACAGGAAACAAAAATTCGTAAAGTCAACTTTTCCCTCCTTCAATTAATCAGTGTCAAAGTTGAAATGAAAAAAGGAAAACCGAAATAAACAAAGCAAATATAGATATTTTTCTGCTTTCTGTTGCTTTTATGTATAGACCATTCCCAGAAATGTCTTCAAATTCCTCTGGAGGCCCTTTCCAATTTTTCTGCTTCCAGAATTTTTTTTTATGAAAAAGTTCTGTAGTGAGTATGATAGAGAAGCATGCCTAATGCGATGGCAATTTTTGTCCCTTGGGGAGTAGAAACGCTCGAAGAAGAAAAAATATTATTATTATTATTTCAGTTTTATCTCCATTTTTTGACGTATGTACTGTTGTACAATATTTCATAACTCAGACGCAACTTGAAACAATCAGTTTATACTTGAAAGCAAGAAAAATATACACCAAACAAAGGACGGATCTTTTAAAGGTTGAAGGTTATAAAAAACCTTCTGATAATTTTCTGGAATGCTGTTTTTCAGAATTTTTCACTTGTGACTATTGTTATATCAAAAATATTAAAGTGGAATTTGAAAGAACTGTGTTCCGTATATTGATAGAATTTTTATTATAGGATTATCATCTTGCAAAATATTTGAGACAAGTTAGAGGGCTTCTTTTAAAGAAGTTTGATTTTTGTTCTTTAAGAAGATGTGCATATCTATATTTAAATGTAAAGTATAATATTCTTACAATGTTTTTAATTTAAATAATGTTTATAAAAATCTCTTAAAACATCTGAGCTTTAAATGCGTAGAATGTTATATCATAATTTTTGCTATTACTTATGTAGTATAGAGAAGTTATTGTAGTCGTGAAAAATTCGAACTCGAGATTTTAACGAATCGCGATACTTCAGAATTCCTGAATTCAAAAAATACATTTAAAAAATGTCAATCTGTCTGTTTTTGATAAAGATATATCAAAGATAAGGCTTTGAGCTAAATAGTTGAAATTTGGTATAGTTTTTTTTGCATCAAATTCGCAGATATCCATGGAATTTTGAATAAAACATGCTCAATAGATATCCGTCTATTCTAACTTAATTCGATATCTACAATCCAAGAAATGAGGAGAGCTACATAGATAAGATTCGATATACAGATTTTATGCCTATACGGTAGAGACCTCTCAAATTTTGCTACAAATATAACTACTGGTTGACAGGTTCAATAACTGTACATGCCAGACAGGGGTACTCAAAGTTCTAAGAACTCCTACAAATAACGCTGTTTCTCAACGTCCAGACTCCTTAATATCAATGATAGCTTCTAACCCAGCGCAACTGTTATCCCACTCTTTACTTCATATCCGTTTTAGGACTGCTGCAACAGTTCTGCGGTGATTACAAGCAAGACAACAGGAATAAAAAAATTGTAAATGCAATGCTTGAAAACGAAGCTATTCAAATCTATCAAATTTCGTGTGGGAATTTGTGCCTACAAGTGCAGCTTTATGTTAAATTATTATTTCAATTGGTTGAAAAAAAATGGATCTAAAACACAAACTCCATTTTGTATACCATTAACGCATACTCGCCAAGGATGATTTATTGGAATTTAATTTGGATTGAATAATTCAGATATTTTCTTAATAAAATTTTCTGTGCAAGTAATAGAAATCTTATTCCTTCTCTATATTCAATTTGTTTTTTCTGATAAATCAACTACACTTTGAAGTTTCAAAATGTCTTACTTATTGACAATATTTATTTTAGTAAATATCGAAATATTCTAAAAATTGCATGGATTACATCTATAATATAGGAATTTATATGAATATTTCATAGTACAGATTAATTCTGTCTGTCTAATCATTTTTATATAGATTTGCAAAGATCTATTTTATTGTTTCTAAAAATTCAAAATAAGATCAAAATGTGAAATAAATAACTTTTTAAGATTAAGAAAAAATAAGTTACTCTGTTCTCACAAGAAAGTTTACAAAATGTTTACACATGTTTTATATGAGAGTAACAAAATTGCTTTCATCAAGATTTCTAAATTTATTATATAGTTACTGTGAAGTAAAAACAAACTTAATAGTTTCTTCAATTAATACAATGCAAGCCAATTCTGTTGCGTCATCAAATATTATTTCGTAGGGGAAAAAATTGAAACTATAAGTATGTATTTATGTATTTTTCTGATAACTTTCTTTCTCCGAACTCTGTTACATCCTGTTGGTATCCGCGTTGTGTATTTTTCCTCCGATGTTGTATTATAAACTATTTTTTTTTAAGTTTTAGAAGTTAATATTATACTTGTTTAAAATTATAAATTGACAGAAAGTATTGAAAAAATGTGAAAAAAAGTTGAAATGAGCGTTGTTTTTTTCCTAGAGTATCATCCATTCTTATAACAGAAAAAAATGCAAATAGTAATGAATTTCTTTATTTCTATTCCTGAAACTACATTGTAAAATAAAATGAATAATATTAATAGTGACATATTTAACTTTTATTTTGCTTGAATCTGTTTATTTTCAGCTACAAACTATTACAGAATAATTGCTATAAGCATCTAAAATAGGTTTTTGCATTGAAAGATATGTATGCAAGGTAAATCTAGGGTAAAACTATATTTTAGAGTCATGTAATAAAATTTCGGAATCAAATTAAATGTAAGCATATTTTTCAAATTAAATAATATTTATAAACATTATCTAAATATATTTTGGAGAACATTTTATTGAAATGCAAAATTATTTAGCTACATTTATTGTAAACATAATTTAGGCAACACTTTTCAAAAATGACAGGAAATGCATTATAAAATTTGTAAATAAATAAATTGACAGATTGTAATTCTTCGTTGGAACTATCTTCATATTAATAAGCTAATAGAAAATAAGTTTTTAAAAAATATATTAAAAATTTTTTAAACAATAATAACATACAGAATTTAGACTTTGAAATATATCATGGAATATCTTAGTACTATAACAAAACATTAAAAAGATCTAATTTAAATTTAGTGCATATTGCTTTATACTAAACAGCTCACAAAACCAAATGGAAATGTTTAAAGAAAGTTATTAAAAGATTTTTTCATCTTTTCATCTTTCATCTTTAAGAATAAACTAAAATACAAATGGAGATTTATCTTATGAAATAACTGAAATTGTTCTTACTTTTGCATTAAAAATTAATAGGTATGTATACCATTTTCGTTTCGCAATAATGCGCTTTGCTGGATGCCAAATAATCTCTTTTGATTATTTAAATAAACATGGAAAACACACAAATGTCATTAAAATTTCATATTTATTCTTCCTGAAAATATGAATTTCGGAAGCTTATTTAAATGCCATTCTTTAATCTTTTCATAACATCATTGCTCTCTTTAAAATTCCAAACTTACAATCTGAGACTGAAAAATAAAAGATATGAACCCATCCTATTTTCTCCTTTAGAAAATGAATCAGATTAAAAGACAAAAAGCTGAATCAGTGTCTTTAATGCAGCATAAAGGAATGGAAAATTCAAAATTCATAAATAAGCTTTACATTTTCGAAAAATATGTCCAAGTGAAGCCCATATACATGGTAATATTATTCGTATAATCTTAAATACAGAAACGCAAAGATTAAAGCGTTCTAAAGAAAGGAACAAATTGTGTTTACGAATCTAAACATGATGAAGGCAATCATATCAGTTTATCCTTAAATAAACACCTTGTTCCTTTTTGGTATTTGTCTTAGCATCTCGTAAATCTGATCTATATCTGCAAATATACACATGGACATTCTACTAAGTTAGTAAGTCCAGTAATGCTGAATTAGTAAGTCAATATGGTTAATAGAAAGAACTTATTAAGTATTTATGAGTAAAGCTCCATTCTTTAATGAAAATAAATTAATTTCTGCAAAGGATTTTCAACAGCATCATGATGGGGATAAGTCTCTAGAGTTGATTGTTGCTACCGTGGCGCAAATTAGTTGTCAAGTTATATTAATTATAATAGAAAATTATTTTTCTTTTCTGTAAAAGGGGTACGTTTGTCAAGAGACCGTTAGTATTGATATTAAAATAAATTAGTTATCGGGTAGTATAATTACGAAATTAATAAGGCAATGGTTATTAAATCATTCATATTAGAGAAGGAGACTGTTCTCTGGCCTAAAATATTTAAATTTTGTTCCTTCAGTGAATTTTAAATTAATATGAACTGTCTCTCATTAAGTAGAAAATCCAATGGAAATCCAAGTTCGATAATGGATCTTATTTTGAAATAATTATTAAAATAAACATGAAGTATAAATGTACATATTTAAAAATATTTAAAACCTATTCTTTTTTGTAGGAAATCCTTTTTTTGTGTGACTATTTGGTAGACTATTCTTATGATGACTATTCTTCATCAAAGTTAATGATTTTCAGATTTTTAATTCTATAGCCTTACATCTAATTAAAGTAAGTAGACTGTAACAACACATAATATTATGGATATGCTCTTTTTCAAAGCTTGGAAACTTCCAGTTTTTGAAAGTAAAAAGCATTAAATTCATTCCAAATTATTACACTTTCATATTATTTATAGATATCTTAATAAATAATAGGATTGAAAGTGAAAATAAATTGAATGTTTTTGGGGTAATTTGCATTTTTTAATGACAAGTTTCTTTTTCTGGATATCTTCATCAAAGTTAAACATTGATTTATTTAAATTATAGAAGCTTAAAAGTTCATCGGAACTTTTTTATAACATTGTAGTATTCACATCATTAAATATATTTATTTATTTGTTTCTTTTTTTGCGCTGCACATAATTGCAAACAAAACCATTACATATATCTATAATTTTACAAGACATTTCTAAAATCATGGAGCAATTATAAGCTAGTTAAAGTATAGTGATATATTATTTTTCTAAGTTATTTCTTAAGAAATAAATGGGACAAAGAGCGGTAGATACTATGTGCGAATGTTTTTCTAATGAATAAATATTTAACATGTGGGAAATAATATATGTTTTCGATGAATAAATAAAAGGGCAAACAAAATATTTACTTCATTACCTATATTAAATAAGGATTTAGTTTACTTATAGATGTATAATTCTACAAGAAAGATGTAACTCAATTACTTGAAGGAATTCATTACAGGTCTACGCAACGTTTTAGATACAATAATTGTAAGTAGGATGTAGCTCTGCAATAATCTTTAGAATGCTTGAAAGGTGAATGTTATTATTGCTGTTATAAATCCCAGTAAACCCACGAATTCAACCCTTCCAAAAATTGGAAATTCATGTTTGTGGAAGAGGAGAAGCTTCAATTGGGCCGAAGGAGTGAAATACCAGATAGAGAAACTTGACTTAGTCCAAGTACATAATCGGTTTAATTGGAGAAAATGCAATACTTTTCATATCTTTAAGAACCCTAAGAGGTGTATTCATTTAAGATGCACTTACCCTATTCTGCTCAGCTATATTGCACAATTTGTCTAATAATACTTTTTTAAAAATTAAGGCAGTTGCAAAAATATTCAAGAGCAATGTTTTATTGCCATGCTCAATTAAAATATTATTAGTTTTGGAAGTTTGTTCTATGATTTTAAAATATCTTGTATACCAATATTGCAGATAAATCTGGAATACTATAGAAACGTTTTATTTACAACAAAACAGTATTTATTTTGACCACCCTACGATAAATCACAAAAAATCCAAACCGTCATCAACCATCTTTACATCTTATACATAATGCACTTACGAAAAATTGGTGAAATCTAAAAATTGCTGAGCCAAACAAATGCCAAAAAATATTCAAGCGTCATTATTGCGTTTATATTATCACAGAACATGTAAAGTCTTAACATATTGAAAACTGCCTAGGAAATATATAAAATCAATTACCTTATTCTTGAAGCTTATTTAAAGAGCATATATTTAATTACTTTCATTTTTTGATGCAGTAATTTCTGAGATAATGTATTAAAACTGTCTAAGTATTTCATTATACTTAAAATACTTTTTTGATTTCTCAGTTATTTAGAAATACAACAAATGAAAGATAATTTGAAAACATATAGCTGGAAACCTTTTAAATTAGGAAAAGTGAGGAAAAAGCAGAATCAAATTAGAAAATTTGAGAAATTCTGTTATTTAATTTGCTTAAAAGTCATTTAAAAATATTTCTTTTTCAATTTAAATATTTGAAATCGACTAATGAGAACAGTTAGCAATAACAATTATTAAACTAAACTAAGCCTTAAATTAATTTCTATTTGATTAACTAATTTGATTCAAATTTTTGGAAAGTTGGCTGAGAGTTTTATTTTATTTTTTGTTATTTAATAAAGTGCGTAATTGAATAAATTGTTTGCTGTGAAAAAAATGTGCAATGTTTACAAAAGAAATGAAGTAATTTGATTTTTTTTGTGCGTTTTACTAAGAAAATATTTCCATCTACGTATTACATTAATAATCTTGCTTTATAATAATAAAATAAATAATATGAAAACAATATGATAATAATAAAATCAGATGTAGCATTATTTCACTTTTGAAACATCTGAAATCTATTTTCCATCCAGTAACTTAAATCAGGATATTTTGTATGAATAAACAATTTCCAAGTATGTAGGCAACTTCAAAAACTGTAAAAAATTTAATTAGTTTAAAAATAAGGCTTCTTAATTTTTTACAGGTCCAGAATTTCAGACATTATTTTCATCAACATTCATACTTAAATTCTTTCTGTTCGTGTGATAAATCAGTATTATTTACATTTTAAACAATTTTATTGATATTTTAAACTTCAAAAATCTGATAGAAAGAGAATTTTGTTTATCTTTGTTTGTCAAAGAGAAAATTGGAAATTTTGCAGATAGAAATGAGCTAAAAAATTGAAATTCTTTATGAGAAAAAAATAAATAATCTCAAGAATTCTACTAAATTGCTTTTAAAAATTATGATTCTCTTGAGTTCCAGATTTTTTATTTCAAACGATAATTACTTGTTTATTTAAATATTCTTATTTGAACTTTTTCTATAAAATTTTAAGCTGAAATTTAATCTATATAAATCTGAGACTTTTCATATTTCTTAAGTTAAATGATAAATTTACGATAAAAGTAAGCTTTAATTATTTTTCATGACGGTTACATAAAAAATTTCTGTGCATATCTGATGGAGAATGGATAATGGAATTATAATTTTGGATTATCTAATATAATTTCAGTTGAGAGATACCTTAAAAATAATATAATGTCAGATAAAATATGTCACAAATATAAAATCGAATCAACATCTTGACATTTTCAAAAAAATCGAAATGAACTACAAATGACAATATTTTGAGCTCCAAATTATAAACCAAAAGGATGGTGTATTTTAATTTAAATCTCTCTTTAAGACAAAAACAATTAATATAATTTTTCATTTTTTTAAATTTAGAAAAAAATGGATTAATATATAATAACGAAGATTATTAATTATAATTTTAATAAGAAAAGCTTATTCCATTAATATTTTATGCTCCTCAGTTGTGGATAATTCTTGAAGAATTCACACAATCTGAATGGAATTCTGCTTTTCCCTTTTATTGTGTTCCCTTAATATATGCCCAATAAACGTTTTCAATAATCACAATGAAGAAGCGTGCTTTATATTTTACCTCAAAATTCTCTTACACTATAAAAAATATTTTAAATATTAATATAAAGTTGTTAATTAATTTGATAAATTTAATTCATCATAAAATATAAAATAAAGTTAGAGTTCCTATCTTTATCAAAAATATCAAATATTAAAATGAGAACCAAGAATAAAATAAGGCAAAAATGTTAATCTGTACTTTAAACTAGGTATTAGATTTTATTCCGTCTAAACTCTCACTTAAAGAGCAGTAATGCATTTTAAATAAAAATATCTGGAAAATCAAACTTTATTCACCAGTATTTTTTTTTTTTTTTTTTTTTTTTGTAAAAAAAGTATTTTTTGGGGAAAATATATTTAAATAAGAGCCACATACTGATTACATATGAATATTTTTTCAATCTTACAGACATAAGAATTGATCATTTCAATAGCCAAAATCAAGAATTAACTTAGTTTGACATGTTATTCGAAACAATCCGCTATATTTCAGTATTCATTTTATAGTTTATCTATCATTACTTATTTTTGATTTATACTCAGTTTTATTGTGATGAAATTGGATCCAACATGGCGTTATATGACATTGTCAGCATGAAAGCAGATGGAAAAGATTTTAATAGCTAATTATAAAAAAATTCTCTGTGTGTGTTCAAATTATATTTTCCAGCAAAGACATCTATATAGATAAATTTAAAAAGGAAAAATATTAATCATCAATACACAAGTAAAACACACGCACACACAAAAAACAAAGCAAGAAGTCGACTCGAACTGAGGAACTACAACCCACGTGTCATTCTTATTGTTCTAACCACCATAATATACTGCATACACTCCGAAGTGAAAGATGAGTAACTTATTCTAATAGATAGTTGTAAAAATGTTTTTTTGTATATTTTTTCAGAAAAGGCACATATAGATATTAAAAAGTAAAACTATCTAAACATAAAATTTGATCCAAATTACTAAAGTCGTTTTCTAGATACATGAAATAAGTATATATTTACAAGAATAGCTATTTGAAGATTCACTAAATTTTAAGATATTCTTTTTTTTGTTCTTGAAATTCCTACAATATCCCATTAAGAGGCAAGATCACCATTCTTTTATAATGGTACAATCCATCCACTAATATATTCCATTCTTTCCATGCGAATAATCCTACAAGAATTCAAACAAAACCTAATGGAATGATCTTTTCTCCTTTAAAACACTTATGTCTACCAGAACAAAGAGGCCTTTCTTCTCCAGCAGCAACAAACCTTCGTCATCATCATATCAGTGGCAAATTGCGTGTACACGTCGAAAAGTCCTCCCCCATAGAGTTTTGACTCGCATTAAGAATGAGGGATCAAAGGAAACTCAGATGAATAATGCAGCACGGCAATACAATGGGAAGGCTTTCAATGGGCAAAATTTAGGATCCTTCTCTTTTACCCTGAATATCCTTTTGCCTGGGGAAGAATCCCCTGGGATGCCCTTGCCTGTACTACTTGGTTCCGTCGAGAGAGACAGACATAGTTATGAAACTATGACTAAAATGTTGCCACTTGGCAAAGTAGAAAGTTGGAAAGGTCTGGTTTGAAGGCGCTTATGGTGTGAATTACTGTGTTGAAGGAAGGAATCTCCAATGGGATAGATCGTTCAAAAGCATCGTTTAAGGCTTGGAATATATATGAGGAGGTGCTATCGATATTTTATGGTATTCTTCTTAAACGAGTGAGATAAGTAATGAAGAATGGCTTTGAAGAGTTAAAAGCTAAGCTCTGAAACTCTTTCCAAGAACTAATGCTTCAGGACAAAGTGTAGTTCAGTGTAAGTGACAGTTGAATTTGAGCCTTCTATTTTGGCCTTAACAAGGTATCAGTTTACTTCTGTTTACTAATCTTTACTAACTTATTTTTTCAAAGCTTGTTACTGTAATGCTGTTTAGGATAATTGTTTGAGTAATGTTTGCTAAATAAGCAAAGAAATTACTACTTGTCAACTGAGTAAATATATAGAACTTCTATCTGGATATTTTTGCAGATAAGAACGTTCTAATTTATTTTAATCTAATTTGCAACATTTATCAGTAACTTCATGTGAAAAAAAATCATTTTAAAATTTAATATTGCTTGTGAACTTATTTGCCTAAGTCTTTGGAAATCAGTTATTATTATTTAAACAACTTCGTAAAATGTATTGAAATATATTTTGTTAAGCAATTTCTTGTGCTAATAAATATAATGCAAGAATTAAGTTCTACTCGGGGATAAGATAAAGACTTCAAGATAGGTATGCTAATTTTTTAAATAATTGGATTCAATATTTTCAGCAATTTAAAATTTTTTGTAAAGTTAAATCAGATTTTGAAATGAAATCTTTGTTTGAAACGTTTGCCACTTTTCCTTTAATGAATACTTGAAGAGCCGGTGTCCTGGCATAGGGTTAGCGTATCTTCCCTGTGATCTGGGCATGCATGGTTCAAGTCCCTGTTCAGGCATGGTTGCTATTCTGTGTTCTATCAGTGAGTAGTGTGAATGTGCCTCCCTGTAAAAAGGGGTTGTGCAAGCGAATGTGAAGCATTAAGTAGCTAAGTCGTACTCTTCGCCCTAGTTTCCAATACTGAAAAAACAAGGGACGTTAAATTAGGCTTAAATCACTGAAAACTTTTGGTCGGCAGGCTCATAAAGTGTCATATTTAGCAATAACTGCAGCCAACAGCAAATGCCATCAATTATACCAGCCTACCTTACCATTTGATCACCTGAACGGTTATAGTTACCAGAAGAATATAGTAACTTGTAGAGCAAAGACGAATTCGTACAATATTGTGCGATATCGCATTATGCTATTCAATACTCAACTGTATTATACAATATTGTGAATATTGTTTAATATCATATAATGATGTGCGGTATACGCATCCTTATGGGAGTATTGGATGATGTGAAACCTGTAACTCTTAAACGCCGATACATAGAAGCTAAAAATAATGGAGATATTGAAAATTTAAGAATTTCGTCTAATTCTGTTCCGTTATGCTCTGTAAGTAAATATTCAAAGTGCATGCTTGTCTTTTTATCATTATATTGTGAAACGCTAAACGAGCGAGCTATATTCCATCAGAATAAGTGTAAAATCGAATGAGAAACATCGATCCTGGCTTATGTAAAATCTCACAAACACAAAAAAAGATAGGAAAAAAATAATAATAACACTCTTAAGAATTTGCAAATCGTCATCATTGTAATAATTAATGATATTCAGTATGAACTTTTATCAATGTATAGATTTTGTTATTAAATTATATCAACTATACATATCAACTATTATAATATTATAGATTTTGATGCTGAATTTACACACTAGAACAATGGAATAATCTTTTCAAAAACAATAAATCGGATCTAGATAGAAATTTAAATTGGACAAACATTGCCAATAAAGTTATTTAAAGTATCGTATGTTGAAACATATACGAGTATTGATAAACTTTGGTATCAGAAGAAATCCATCTAATTTTTGGATACTGAATCCATGATCAGTTCACATCTGTAAATGAATTCATATGGTTATTCAACTGATATAGTAGAAACTTATAAATCATTTCACATGTAACATGCCAGAAAATAATGAGTATTGAAAATCCCACGAATCAGAAAGAATCTGGTAAATTTATGAACAATGAATCCATGATCGGTGCATATTCCTAAGGTATTTTAATTGCTAACATAATTAACCAGTAGGGAGTAGGTTATTTTATTCTAAAGGTTGATCAAAATGTTTTAAATTACTCTGTTTAATAATTCAAAAACTCTCCATTTTCTTAAACCTATTGATTGTTTCCATCTTTAGTGAAAAAAAAATGTCTAGTTTGTGTATCAGTAGTTTATAACACGTTTTGAAGGCTGCTTATTCCATTACACAAGAAAATGCATAATGAAAACAAATTACCCTAATTTAATACGTTTCTTAATTCTTTCTCTTGCACTTTAACCACCGGAGTCTTCCGGGCTCGAAGAAAGCAGTTAAAAAGGTGCTTTCAAGAAAATAAACTGAGTTCTATTATCTAATTTTAGAACGCCCGCAACTATCTAATCTTGCTTTGTTTCAAGCAACTGGCTACTCGTTTAATTGTAATAATACTTCAGCTGCAAATATGCAATAAATTTAATTAGAGCCAGCGAAAGTAATGCCATCAATGGCCTGCGGTTGATTTAATTTTTGGCGCTTTCTTCTCTCCCGCTGCGGTGCTATTCCAGAGGCAAAAGTAGCAAAAACAAAACCGGAAATTGCCCCTGGATTTATATGAATTGCGAGTGGTGCATCCTTTAGTTAATAACAAGGAAGTGAATTCCCCCTGCAACATCTTTTTTTCCTCATGGCGTGCTTTTTTATTTTTTGGCTTGATTGGCGACAATAAAAACACCAGGTGTACTTCATTCGATGTTATCTGTTTTTCGCTGGTATTTCCCCTCTTTTTTGAGTTGATGCCAGAAGAGGAGGAAAAAAAAATGTTAACGTTTATCTAAATGGCTGCAATTAATTCTGGAATTCTGCCTTTGATGCTAACTGCATATTAGATATGATTTCCCTTTTTCTCTTGTTTGGCTTTACGAATTCTTGTTTCCTGACTTTTGATTGAAAGTATTGCTTTATGCTTCTGTCTTTTGATTGCAGTTTCTTGAGATATTTGTAATTAATTCTAGATTAATAATAAATAATTTGCTGCAGTTATGCATAAACCCCCCTCACTCTAAAATTGGAATTTATATTAATATTTTACTTTTTTCTTGAAACAATAATGATAAATTTCTTAAATAAAAAATATTTTCATTATAATTATGAAACGATATAATTGCATGGTTTTATTAGCACAATTCACACTGCTTTTTCCAATCAGCTTCAGTAAATCATTCAAAGGAAGCAATATTAATCCTTCAATATTAATCATTCAAATGTAGTTCCATGACTAATTTTTAAATTATTTGAGATAGATGTATGCTTCCTCATTGAATTTTTTTGATGATGTAAATAATTTTAGTTTTGGACGTTTGAGCTCAATAACATGTGCTATTGGGATAATTACATTTTTTTTCATTTCTCTAATTATATTATTCTTGTATTTTAAAATATACTTGATGTACATAAATTTCAAACGAAAGAAAAAATATAATTCCTCTCTTCTACGACTACAACTGATCGATTAATGAAGAGTCATTTCAAAATTTTAGATTATTTCTTTTAATGCCTATAGAAACTATTCTCCAATCATGGGAAAATATTTTCGCTACTCACAAATTAATTAACTTAAAATAAAAGAATTAAAGTAACATAACTCGATCAGTTTTGATTTCATAATAATACAAAGTTTTTAGAATATTAGCTCTTCCAGAATATTTCACTAAATAGGTTAACTAGAAGAAAACATAAAAATTTAAATTCTGCAATTTGTACTCTTAAACAATTAATGGAATACAACTGTCTTTTGCATTCCGTTAATTGCTTCAAACAACAAAGAATGGAATTCTCCAATTTGATAATAATGTTTCTTTAATTGTTTAGAAATTAAATACGATTACAGTATGTATATTATGAAATTAAATATTATTTAAAAATAAAATCTATAGAAATAAATTATTTCCATTAAATTTGGAGGAAAAAAATTATAAAAAATTATGTAAAAAATAAACTATATTAAATAAAAAAAAATGTCTAAAATATTTAAAAATTTCATTTGCAGTTTTTAACTTCATCCAGCATATTTAAATATATTTAAAAATAAAAATTTCATTTTGTATAAAAATTCAAACTTCATGTTTTGAATGAAAAAATAAAAGAAAGAATAATTTATTAAATTTAATACTGAAATGTTTGCACTGGAAGTAAACTTTTCAAAGTATTTGCATAAAATTTTCACTGCTGTAAACAAAATA
>JAPMOQ010009498.1:0-22153 GCA_026543055.1 Argiope trifasciata
TCTCTCTCTCTCTCTCTCTCTTTTTGTAAAATCGTGGGAAATATTTCGACACAAATGCAAATGAATATTTTTCAGTCTTATCTACATATAAAATGGTGTTTTAAATGCGAAGGGTGATCCAAAAAAGTTTACAAGGTAAAAGAAGAATGCTTTATTAATAACAGACGCAGGATACAAATGGTAATTAAGAGACATCTTGGGCAATCACTTCTCTACCTAATCACTAAGGCATTTATTACACCGCTGGACCATTTTTTAACCTCTCGGTAATAATCAGGTCCGTGCTATTCAGCCAGTTCTCAGCACTTTTTTGAACATCACCATCTGATAACAGCCTTATTTTGGAAGTTTCTTCAAAGGAAAGAGTCGCTGGGAGCAAATCGGAGTTGTATGTGGGGTGGCTTAAGACCTCACACCTAAACGTGTCCAGCAATCTCTACCCATCTGGAAAAAAAAAGCGATACGTCTATTTATTGCCTTTTCTCCCCGTTCACTTCAACGATTTGTTTGTGAATGTCCGATGGGGACACATTCTTGGCCCATAGAAATCGTATCGTGACTCGCACCTCTATGCGAGACCACTTTTCTAGACGCCTTGCCATTACTATCGCTGTTTCAGGATTCAATGCGACACTATGAGCTCGAAAGACCTGTCTAAGTGAACTAGGGCCGTCTATTGGTAAACAGTTTATCATATGAAATTACATTATGCGCGCGCACACACGCACTCACATATATATATAAGTAATCAACCCTAAAAGCATTAAATAATTTTTAAAAAATCCAAAATTCAACAAAAATTAAATTGTTATGTTGGTGCTAATCTCAGGTCCTGTAATGATCATCTTTGTATTTATAATTTTTTCGTCATGTCTGTAAATAGTTCATCATCTATTACATTTTATTTCCTCTTAATAAATTGGATGTAAATTAAATTTTTCCTTTGTCGGACCCACTCTTTGGTGACTGTTATTTGTCACCAATTTCACTGCAGCATCTCTAATGTCAAACACCTGAATTGCTAGCTGTTATATAATATATATCTTTAACAATATACATAATTATTTACTGTTAAATATATATATTATCTATTATATAAAGATACATATAAATTTGGAGTCATTGAAAAGATATTTTTTGAATTTTAGATGATATGAAAGTTTTTTTTATGTATTATATTTTTTTGTATGTAAAGTTTTATTATTTTTATGGCAATTTCTAGAATATATTTATTCTAGAAATTGCCATAAAAAGACAAATTTCGTTTAAATTTTAACACATTAAAATTATTTAAATTTGTTCCAAGGTTCTCTTTTCTACGCTCTAAAGTATATATATGACGATTTCAGTTACTCTAGGTCAAAAGGTCTAACTTGTACAGTCCAATGCACAAACATTCATCTTTTTTACCAATTGAGATAATGACCTGTGACTGCCCAACATCCGGATATTTACGCACTGCAGAAACATATAACAATAACAAAGAGAACGTAATGAAACGTCCAAGAGCTTCCAACCTTATACTTTACAAATGTAAATAATAGCTATTACGTTGTTAACATATCATCTTAATTTGTGTCTGTTGCAAATCTGTTTAGTTGGCAAGTAGACCACCAACATTCTAAAATGAACCTGTCTGCGGCCATAGTCATAGGCTAAGTCAGAAATAATAGTTATTACGTTGTTAACATAACTTCTTAATTTCTGTCTTTTGCAAATGTGTTTATTTGACAAGTAGACCACCAACATTTTAAAATGAACCTGTCTACGGCCATAGTCATAGACCAAGTCAGAAATTCGTTGCTAGCAATATCGACATTTTAAAGTTAGTGTGCCACGCGATATCGTATAGTGCAGTGGTGCGTACGTATACCGAGGATCACGACCACCTAAAGGGTCAAGATAAAATTTCTGGAGGTCTCTAAACTCAAAGGAATTTAAATTTATGGAAAATCTGCATTTATTCATATTAAAGAACTGAAATAATACAAGCGAAGAAACAAACAGTTATTATTTTAAGAATCTGATATTCGAGATGGCTATCAAGGGGTTTTAAACCCCCCATTATTCATAAATAATTCATACTCATAATAGATAACGCATATTCATATGCATAAGTACAATATTGTTTTTAAAATAATTGTCTTGATTTATCAACAAATTTTTATGATGTTACTACTTCTATCTAAAAAATATTTTTATTTATTTATTTAAAAAGGCGTTATTTCAACCGATGACATCACGACACTCTCTTAAAAAATATCCTGTAAGTGCAAATCCCAGAAAGAATTTCATTGTAACTTCGTTGATGATTAAACAAAAATTCTACTGTTTATCCACAGATCGCGACAAAATTTTACACAAAATAGGAGGTCGCAAATGAAAATAGTTTGCGCATCACTGGTATAGTGTATGCAGATGTGTATATGCAGTGTATGCAGCAACTAGTTGAGCATCTACGTCTGTATCGCACAGCTAGTGCCAGTATAACTATACTTGTTTCCTCAGTGTCAATAAATAGAGGACATGAAATTTTGACAGAAATGCGATAAATTTGACGCAGGAGCATTGCCAATGCTGCATCAACATTGCGCAATGCCTGCAATGAATTGTGCAAAGTAATTTGCGTGGCTGGTGCTGGTGTATATTCTGGATGCTATTCTTTCTGTCATAAGCAAGCGCGTTATCTACTAAATAAGTATGAACAAACACCAAAGTCTGAAATACCTGCAAGCTTCTCACAGAAATGTTTCTTATGCTACATCAATATTGGGGCAATACCTGCAATGAATTATGCAAAGTAATTTGAGTGGCTGGTGCATATTGCGTACATCTGGATGCTATTCGTGCCGTTATAACCAAGTGCGTTATCTACAAGTTCAGTATGAACAAGCAACAAAAGATAGACTGAAATGCTGCAAGCTTGTCACAGAAACGTTTCTCATGCTGCATCAATATTGCGGCATTACTGCATTGAGTTTGCAATGTATCTGAGAGGTATGTGCGTTTATAAAGTGGGAACACGCTAGAGATACATTGCAGAAGATTTCTAAAAGTAAACTTGGCGAAAACATTCTAGAATTGTTAAAAATCAAGAGGTGAAGAAACTGTTTTATGGTGATAGTGTGACCACACGGTTAAATAAAGTAATTTCTTGACAATAAAGATAGTCTCGAAGATTTTTGTTCTTTTTGTCTCATACATATTGAAAAAAAACTCTGTGTAAATATGCGGTTATAATACACTTTTTTAGAAATACAAAGAAAACAGAGAATGTATGCCATGTAGATTTTTCCCGTTTTATTGACAAACTGAATCAAAATTTGATAAAAAGTTTCTTTGCAGCAAAAAAAGACATAAAAATTATCACATATACTAATAAATAATGTTAAATAAAAGATCTGAAAAATATTTTTTATAACAATTAAAAATCTTTACTTTCTTGCATATGAAATTTATTAAAAAAAAGTCTTACGAACCTAAAAAAAAGATTTTTATGAATTTTCTCGTTTTCGACATTCTCGAGTAAGAAAAAGCGCATTTTTGAAATTATATCTCTCTATTTGTAAATATGATCTTAAAAGGTATATATATATATATATATATATATATATATATATATACACCTTAAATAAATTATTAAATTAAATTAAAATGGATATATATTGCAAAAAACTGGTATAGTTAGAAAAATATTTTCTGAATTTTATAATGATAAAAAAATTATTTTTTGCTGTAAAATCTTTGGAAGTTATGGTGAAAAAAACATAAAAAATTGTGTTTAATTTTTTTAATTTATTTAATTATAAAAATATATGTCTCCAATTTAACAGCACCACCATCCAAAGTATACTAAGTGGCTCGACAGCACCTGTGAGCCAAAGCCTACAGTGTCCATATTTGCTTTCTTGACCGAGGGTCCTGGAGGCAAGGCATATGTCCCAGTTAGGCTGTCAGCCTAATGCGGAAATTCCAGTGTTTCGTTCCCAAGCATGCTTGGTCCTCAGTTTATAGACCTACTGAATATTTTCCAAAGTATATTTGTTCCAAAATTAACTCTTAACCAGTTGGTATTATCTATAAAACGTAGTATATAGTACTTGCACACACTCAAAAAGGAAAATACGTGCACACATTCATCATTATTATTATTAACAGTGATATACGCTTAAGAAGTTTCTCATAACGTATTTAAAAAGATTTTCTTTTTATTACCCAAAAGGCTTTCAAATTCTTATACCATTCATTCTTTGCATAAATTTGATGGGGGAAAAATTGATAGTTTAATATTTAATTTCTATTCTGTGTCTTACGCCTTTCGTCATTATCGAATTTGTATTCTCCTATTTTTAACTGGTTACTCACGTATACTCAAGGGTACACGAACTATCGTTCAAGAACCTCAGCTTTAATGCATTATTATGCCTACTGGAAATATGAAACCATACTTATCAATTCAAAATAAAAATATATAAAAAAAATTATGTTCACTTTTAGTTTCCTTGCCAGAGTACATCATTTCAATTTCCTCTATTATTACCTCCAATTTTAAACTATCATCCCAATCTCTTATGTATCTGTGATCTGTCAGATTAATTTTGCATGCAAATTAACTTTATTTTTCATTCCGTAATTGCAAGGAAGAAGTTTATTTGGGCATTAAATTAAATGCTTGCGGTGAAAGGTGCCAAGCCTTCACGACAGCGGAAGAGCGACATTCTTTCAAGGTCATGTCTTTTGCATACAAAACACATGATCCTTACACATGCAAAATCTTTTTAAAAAAAAGAATTAGGACTTTTACTTTCCCATATAAGCATTGTGGAGAAAATATGGTAATCGACAAAAAATTAAAACTCGAGATTTTCGCGAATTTCTAAGCTTTAGACTTTCCGGAGCATTTGAAAACCACATTTTTGGAAAATGTCCATCTGTCTGTGTGTGACAAAATTAATCAAAAACCCTTTGAGATTGGCTGTTGAAATTTGGTATGCAGTCTTTACACTAAAATTTGTAGATTTCTCTGAAATTTTGTTAAAAAACATCAATATATAAATATAAAAACTACAAATTTTGTAAAAAGAAAAAAGTTATCAAAATATAAATATAAAAAGTATTAAATTTTGTAAAAGAAAATCAAACTATGAATATAAAACTATCAGATTTTACAAAAAAAAAAGTAATCAAACTTTAAATATAAAAACTAATAAATTTTGCAAGAAATAAAGCATCTAACTATGCATATAAAGCCTATCAAATTATGTAAAAAAAAAACACTCAAACTATAAATATAAAAACTGTTAAATTTTGAAGGAAAAAATACCCTTCAAATTATAAATATAAAAACTACCAAATTTAGCAAAAAACTATAATACTAACAATACAATTCAAACAATAATTACTAACACTATTAAATTTCTAAACAAAAAAAGTGCGCAGAAGTAGTTTTGTCCAGTTGCACGGTAACTACAAAACAAAGAAAGCTAGACAGATAAAATTTGGTACATTGATTTAATGTCTATAGTGTGGACAACAGTCAAAGAGTGAGCCAAATCCAAATAAGTGTTGACTGTCTGTTGGTCTGTAATTTCAAAAACTTTTAAAAGTGATAATTCAAAAACACAGTGATTTCAATACGTCAAATTTGATCTGGGATTGTATGACTGCAAGTGAGTTTTGTATCAAATTTGTGCTTCAATCGGATGACAAAAATGGGTCTAAACCACGAATTCGATTTTTGAATATTATGAACTGTCAAAGGTTAGAACATCTATCCGACTCTATCTTTGAATATACGTAAACGGGAACTCAAAAATTTCAATATCTCAAATTGCATTTAATATATTTAATTGAATATATTGAATTTAGTATTATATTTTGTGATTACAAGTGTAGTTTTGTGCTATGTTTTTGTTTCTGTCGTTTTTGAAACACATTTCTAGAAACCAATTTCACTCTTTGATACTTTTAAACACATACCAGAGATTAATCGAAAAAAAAAAAAAAATTGTCTGGAATTGCACGACGGATTGAGTAAAAATGCTAAATTCTCTTCAAAGAGTAATATTGCTTAATTATTGTATGATATTGCAGGTCAAGTGTTGTCTGAAATAACACCTCTATTAAAGTGCATGCAATAAATTTTTAGAGAGACCACTACCTCTAATTTTATATTTTTAATTAATTTAAAAATATATTACTGCATTTTACAATAATACATTCCATTGCTGAAATAAAACTCAAATCGTTTCCAATGTTGCTGCTAAATTCTCTTACTAGTATTTTTTTTCTCACATTATTGATGATGAAAACATGAGAATTCTTTTTTTTTTTTCTTTTTTAAGTAGGTTCCAGCATAAGGTACTTGTTATTTTGTTATTTGTATAGTTACAGTTTAGCTTCTGAATCTATCAGTGATTAAAAATTTCAAAATAGGCTCATTTTTAAACTCTGCAGTTTTTTTTTTTTTCATTCTTATAATTGAGTGTAAAAGGATGTAGATGAAAAAAAAAAAAAAAAACTAATAATACATTAAACAGATTGATGAAACCAACACCAGTTGTACATATATCTAAATTTTGAAATGTGAAAATATTTTACGTTGGAAACTAATAAAACATATGCAAATTATTATATTTGATGATGATGTCATGTCCACTTTACCACGGAAAGGGGTGCAGTAACTTCTGAAGGTAAAGACCCCTCAGCGTCGTAGTCAGAAGGTATTTTTCTATCTTAAATGAAGATGATACTCACAACTCACTCTCTTTCACAACCATTTTTTCCAGGAAAGGGGTTTCTTTTACATACCTCACAGAGCACAGGATAAAGAACAACTATGCATGAACCAAGACTCGAACCCGGACGCCCAAATCACGGGAAGACGCAATACGCCTAGGTCAGGGCAATTCACATTTTTAACAGCCATTAATAACATTGAATTAACTGGTTACCAAACAGCTCTTCAGCTGAATAATATAACCACAAAGTTTTGGAACAAGTAATGAACCATATAAACCATCAGAATATAAGATTCAGTAGTATTTAACTAACGAAAAAAATTAGAAATAAAGTCATTTAAAAAAATTCCATTTCTACACTGAGTTAGTCAAAAAAAATTATATAATTATGTAAAATCTTTTAATCTCCTGTAAACAGAAAATTACAAATACAAGAAAAAAAATTCCAATTATATAAGAAATTGAATTATAAACACTTGAATTCTTCAAATTCTACAACATAAATATCACGAAGTTCCTTTTAAAAACATTTTAATGGTTTATTGATGTAAATACTCTTTCCATTTTCCCTATTCGTGAACTTAAAAAAGCAATTTAATTTGAAAATAATTGTTTCCTTTTCTTCAAATATGTAAATTAAAAGAAATAGTCGAGGTAATATTCTAAATAGAATAAAATAAATAAATAACAGTAGTCATCTCAAGCACTTAAAGAAATCGGTAATATGGAAGCAAAAATTTTTAAATTACTTTCACTGTTAAATGACAAGAATTTGGATACAAAAAAGTTAATAAGGTCTTCTGAAACAGCTAGCCAATACATGCTGTCCACTGTCAGTTATATCACTAGGAAACTACAAAGGTAATAATTTTCTATGACATGACTTTTTGATGGAGTTTACAGTTCCACAATAGAAATCCAATTATGAGAAGCACCTTCTAGGAATAGCTATCCGATGATTACTCTTTTTTATAGAAACATTTCACTCTCCAAGTAGGTTATGTCTGCACGCTATTGTGACTTACATGTAACAAAACAGAAATTCACATCATATTCCAAATAGGCTTAATACAGAACACGATACGAACAAAAGCGAAAGGAACTTGTCATAATTATAGTAATAATTTCCTGTCGATTCTTTTTCAATTTTAACAAAACCCCTTGTTCCAATAAGCATCTTCAGTTTCGAGTTCCTTTTCTACTAAACCGGTTTACTTTTTTTTTCGATCAACCGTTCGCAAGATGTTCTCACATGGCTTTTTCTGATCGACTCGTCGGCGCTGCTGAGGAACCAGAGGCACAGCGAACTTCGAGCCAAGCCGGTATTAGTTCGAAATGAGGTGGTAAAAAACAGAGAGAAAAAGTCACCCACTCCTCACTTCACTTGACACGAATTTGGAGAGTTTCGTTTTGCAGCTCGCATTTCACAGTATTGTCCTCGTCGAGAACAATGTGATGGCACTCGTCTGAATTCCATTTCGACCAATAGCTTCGAATTATTTTTTTTATTTGTTAGAAAGTTACTGTTCTTTTTTCTTTTACTGTCATTTTTTTTCGTCACGTGTGTCTGTTGTTCGACATGTGAGTTCATTTCATTTCTTTCCCACCGAACGAAGTGGATAAATTAACAAAATATCGTCTGCAACAAACTCCATGACAAAGTGTTGTTTCTCTGGATCTGCGATGAAGCTGAATATAATATTTATAAAGAATCGCTGAAAATTGTGAGTACGAATTCTTCAATAACTTATTTTTAAATTTCAATTCATTGAAATTCGAGTTTCCTACAATAGCATTCAAAATATCGTTAAAGAATTACTATGATTAGAACAATTCGTAAAGAACAGTTTGTAGAACAATGTTTTCGTTTGGTACAAGACACGAAAACCTGAAGAATTTTTAGTGAAAATTTAATATTTTAGAACTATATTTATTTACTTTATTTATTTGATTTACCAACTGATTTATTAAATAATTTTATAACTTGTTTCAAACTGATTAGTTGGAATCAAGAACGCTTCTGGATATGTCAATTTTTTCTATTTTCTAAAAGCAATTTTAAAAGTAAAAATCAATGATGTTTCCTTCATATTTTCCAATGGACACAACCAAGCGATGTCTTGTGTGCGTGGTATTTATAATTAACTGTGTTACATTTGCCTTAATATGTACCGCCATGCTTACACAAGAATGGGTGATTGTCAAGCCAGTGAGAACTGGACTGAACATTAGTATAAGAAATACAGAACCATCTGATGTGGAATCCAGCAGATTTCAAGGAGTAATATATTTCGGACTTTTCAATGGCAAGAAAATTCTCAACTATGGTTTTGGAGATAGGTCGTTTGAATTAAAAAGTAAGTAATATCTTTGTTTATAAAGTATTTTTTTCTTTATTGATATGTCACATTATTCAGTTTCTCAAATAACAGTAAATCCTTGTCTTTACAAGATGTTTCAGGCAAAAAAGGATTATAATTTTTTTTTGAAAATTTGTTTAGATTTTTAGTTTAATTTGATCTTGATATTTGATTGGTATTTTATTATGATTTACTTATCTAAATGTTATTAAAATATAAATATTAAATAGGCAATAATTTATTGCTTTTTTTCTAACGAGTCATTTTTGAATTTCACTAATTTTTAGTCATTGGGAAAAAATTCGAAATTCTAAGATTCTAATTTTCCCATCATTACCACACTTTAATTATTATTATATACTCGATTTTTTTGGAGGGGAAGGGGATTTTAAAAGTATATAGAAACAAAAAACAGCATTTACATTCCAAAAATTTATTTTTCTGAAAACCTCTTAACTTTATATAATTTATTTTGTATATAAATGTAAGATAATAACGTATTAAAATATAGCTTATTACTTTTTTCTCTCAATTTGTTTCTTAATCCACTTATCATTTTAGACAAATGCATTTTTGTTTAATATTTTTCTTTAAACCTGATTTCAAATCTATTAACACTCTTTCCATGAAGTCTTTGTGTAATAAAATACAACAAATGATAATTACTATTTGCGTGGATAAATAAATTACTTTAGTTCTTATTTTAAAATGTTTTTGAAAAAAAAGGTTGAATCATTCAATAATAGTGCAAGAAAGCAATGGAAAATATATAATATAAAAAGAATAATCCTCAAATCAATGTAAAACGAATATTAATATTAAATAAGGTAATATTTTTATTAAAATTATAATTTTTTCAAAAAAGAAAATTTGTTTTGATTTAATCTTTTTAACTTTTTTCAAATGTAGTATTAGTCTTGATACTAATCAATATTTGCCATATAAGATTTCATTGCTTTTTATATACTAATGTTTTGTTGAATAATGTTGTTTTCATAGCAATTTTCAATGTAACTTACAACACGGTTGCATTTTATAACTTTTCACGTAATATCAGAATCGGAAGATATTTCCTTTTCGTCTCATTTTTTTAAACTTTAAAAACCCATTTTTCGAATTTTCAACTGCGCAAATAAAGGTATCCTATTACAGTTATTTTTATTTCAAAGTTTATTCTTAACTATCTTCGTTCTATCTAAACTGCCATTCTCAATAAAATAAATCTTCATAAAAAATAAGTTTACTAGATCATTCTTTTAAGAGCTGAGGACAATAAAAAAAATTTTAAGACAAATTTTAAAGATGAAAAGTTTTGATTTTATAACTCTAGATATCTATTAATTTACTATCAAATCTATTTAGAACAAGACATACTCACTCGTTTTAAATTGCTGACAGAAAACTATCAGCGGGCTTGTAAAGTGCTATAAATCACAACAATAGAATCAATTTACTACGAAGATGTATTCTTGAATAATAATAATAATTAAAAAATGCTCTAACAGATATATCGAAGTGAAATTCTATATAATATCTTTTCAATATAAAGAAATATATATATCCCAACTTGAATTTAATTTAATTAAATTAAATTTTATTTCATCATTTAACAGTTTTAATTTCTTTACTATCGAATAAGATGATAACTTCTATTTGGGAATATTTTCTTATTTTGATTCAAATGGAAATCCATTGAATACTTGACTTATCTACGTATTCGAAGTAGTTTTAATATTGAATTATAATCGTTATGAATGGCTTATTTTTTGTTTACAACTATCAAAATTCGATAAATCGATGTACGTATGGCAATAGGACAAAACAGTTAAGATGTTACAATGCATGAATGGCTGATTTTAAATACAATTCTCATTTTATAAAATGATGGCATCCTGGCTTAGGGGTAGATCCCCGTGATCTGGGAGTCCTTGTTCGGGCATGGTTGTTCTTCCCTTGTGTTCTATCAGTGAGATGCATGAATGAAGCCCTCTGTAAAAAGGGGCTGTGCAAGCGAATATGTGTGTGTCGTCTTCATTTCAGCTAGAAGTCAGACTTCTGCCTTTAGGTACTCAGGGGTCTTTACCCTCAGAAGTCACTCCAACCCCTTTCCTTGTTAACACAGACACGACAACAGAACATTCTGTAAAGTAATTTATGTTTTAATTTCCAAATCTACATGCATCTTACATCGTCGCTAAATTTTTATAAAAATTAAAATAAAAGCAATATGCGGATAATATATTTTTAGATTTTCAGATTATGAAAATAAAGACCCAATTTGATTACATATTGTCATCTTGTCAAATAAATTAAATAATATGATTCAACATACATGAAATAATTTTTGGCTAACTTTTATTTTTCCTGCTTAGTTTAGAGTTTTGAAGTATTTTTATTATTATTACAAGATTTACATAACTTCTTACAGAAAGTTTGCGATAAAATCTGATATGGCATTTGAATTGCAGCCAAATTTCAATATTTTTCATTCACTAGAGCGTTTCATTACAAGATGAATCTGGATTAGGAGATAAAAATTCTTCGGTCTGCATGGTACAGAGCTCTTAAGAATTTCCTCTGAAATTCAAATCAGCAATCTAGGATGTTTTGTATGATTAAGATACAGCGATTTAAGATAATTTTTTTAATATAAATAATTTAAAATGCAAAATTCTTGTTAGAAATAGATTTTTTTTAAATCCGGTAAAATTTGTTTAATCTGATCTGCCATTACAAATTCATCGACTTGATTGTTTATTTCAAAGTATATTACGCATCAAACTAAACTACTAGAATTCATTAAGGTATCCGACTACGTTAAAAACACTTCTTATAGACCACATAGGATAACTTTTTAAAAATTTGTTAACGGTAGAGAATTTTTTCCAGAACAATTTACCTTTTCTAGAAAAATGAAGACCTGACCTATCATCCTGGGCCACATATTTTTCCAGTTAAAATTTGACTTTGACTTGATTTTAAACTCAAATGCAAAGTTTTCTTAAACAGCCGCTTTGATTCGTTGTGGATACTGGTTTTATTTAATTTCAATAAAATCTCTGAGACATAACTTCATATCCAGGATTCCGTCAAAGTGTTACATTAAAGTTATATCATTTTAATTGCTTTATGTCTATTCTTTTAATTTTTCATGTGAATTATCTAAATAGAATCTAAATATATATCTATAACATACGGAAGTTTTGCAAAAGAAACAAGAAAAATTCTTTTAACTTTTTTATTAATTAAAATTCTATTTTAAACGTAAAAAAAAAAAAAAAAAAAATCCACCACCTCACGAGATGCATATTTCCTTTCAAAATATATTTGTACAAATTTTATAGCTCTATATCAAACGATCTATCTTCTTCAGCACTAACAGGCACAAATACATAGACACATTTTCTTTATTATTAATGGAGATTTATTTTGTATATTAATTTTTAGAGTTCACTTTAATTCTAAAAGTCAGAAAGCTAATATTATTTAAAACTATTCTATAACTGAAATAGAGTATGTTATAGAGTATTTTAATGGAAATAGAGTATTGAATATTTGATTTGAAAGAGAGTCGGGATTCGGGATTATGTTTTGTGCAAGATTAAATAAACTCACTGCAGAACGATTTCAGGGTGTATTTCAGGTGTATTGTCCAACTTGAAAACAATGCATTACAAAAACAAGAGTCAAATATCACAATGTGTCTGTAAATTTAATTTCCGACTTAGGAACCTATTCCAAATCGGAAGTCTTCATTGTATAATTGCAGTTCCTTATTTGTATAGATATTCCACTGTAGTATTTTCTTAGCAATTCAAAATTGAAGGGTTTGTTGCGAAAAAGATGTCCCTCCAATAAGGAGAATGTGGAGTTACATGTACTATCATGTTGTAAAAAAAAACTTTGTTCGTTTGGTGCCAGAAAAATATAACTTCAATCGTTAGTTCTTGCATTAACTCAAACGGTATTGCTGTCTGTCTCATTAGTTTGTTGCTATATAAAGGTAGCTCCTAGTGCCGGTTTTCGGCAGACTTGAATAATTGGAGCTACCTCCTTTTTGCAGCAAACCCTTCAATTATAGTCACAAATTCTCACTCCAAATATGATATGTTTAAGTCACTACATTTTTGAAATACCGCTTTTACTTGTTTCTAAACGTACTGACTGATAGACAACGAACCCGCCGTTAGATTTGGTTCAAAATTTGGCAGATATCTACACTACAGATATTCAATCTGTGCAACGGATCTTATCTATGTAGTTCCCTTCTTTTTGTAGCTAACGTGCTTAGTTCAATTTAATTATATTAACATCTCGTTTTATAAAGCAGCATTAAAGCAATTTTGAGACGGAGGAGCTACCTCCTTTTTGCAGCAAACTATTTTGTTTCAAACATATATTTAAAAGCATATTTTATTGGCTTTAAATGCTGATTTCTTTGAGATAAAGTTGTTTGATTATTTTACTGATGGAAAAGTTGAGGAAACGTTCTTATTTAATTGAAAATAATCACACCTTCATCCCACTCACCGGCCTGATTCGACCCATATGTGCTATAGCACCTTCCCAAGGCTGGATCCATTAAAGATGCATATACCAGACAACACAAATGCAATTCTGTCCTTGATTTCTTTTATTTAAGGAAAATCCAGTCCGACGCCCGTATGATATCAAAACGGCCTAGTTAGCTGATAATGCGTAATTCTACTACACAAATTACAATAGTTTTCGCCTTTTGTTTCGTATCAGAAATTCTAAAAAAAGGAACGCGCTCCTTATCGCATTTTGATATCTTCTCCCATTTGTTGAGTTTCAACCCAAACACACCGTGCGTGTGGGTGAATAAAAAGTGTGCCATCCGAATTCGTAAAAAAAAAAAAAGGAAGAAAAACATAACTGTCATCCATATCTGCCGGGGTGCGTGACATGCGCTGCCTCAGACAAAAGGATGGATCGGCGCAACTAAAAATTGCCGACAAATAGGAATGTCCTTGGAAGGAGATGGCGGAAGGAGAGTTTCGGATCACGGAGTAATTCGGAACAGAGGGCAGAAAATGTTTTGTTTCGGTTTTGCTATATTTATTACTTGTTCCAGAAGGATGAGTGGAAAGCGCTCGTTCCACCCCTGTGAGCAGAAACGGCGCGAGCTAAGCCGCATGAGGACTTGGCCTTGTACACAGTAAATATGTATGGCTCTATCTCAAATCATCCCATGCTGTTTAAAAACAGATTGTTCCATGGTGCTCAATATCTATATACTGGATGGTTATTACTGAATATCCCAACTTTGTAGGGTTATTAAAAGATTACAAAATAAAGTAAAACTTTGTTATTAACCCCTTCCCGTAAAATGACGAGTATAGCTCGTCATTGATTTTTCATGCCATATAGCACAATGACGAGCTATACTCGCCATTGTGATATATAGCATGACGAGCTATATTCGTCATGCGACTAAAGTTACTGTTGAATATAATAATAAAATTGATTTAAAATTTCAAGTGTATTGAATTCGGAGGCACTTTATTACTTATGTTAATATCATAGATCATTATCATATATCGTTTGATTGTCTTGGTGCAAGTCACGGCTAAACTATTAATAGCCATTCTGATAAATGTTTATTACATTCATTTATTGTAATAAACATTTGGCCTGAACATCTGACTTACTAAATGCTAAACATGTAGGGAAATAAACACCTTAATAAATAAGAGTATTTAGATAAAGATGATCAAAGTGATTCAGAAAAATCAGAAAATAAGCATATATTTAATTGATGGTAATAATGAAATTAATGTGAGTGAAATATTACCAAGAGGATCAAAACGCGCATAATGACTAATAAGTGAATTTCGTGAATACTCTGGAGTCGCAGACACATTAGGGGGCTGTAATAAAATAAAAATTGCCCTAGTGCTTGGCTTAAACGCAAAAACTAAGGACTAATCTGATATCACAAAAGGTTTTTGAAGAAATGTTGAATGCGAACTTACAAATTACAATTACATTCATACCAATAATATAATTTTAATTAATAATTATAAATTAGTTAGAATTATAAAATAAACTAAGCTTTCTTAAATAGAAATTAAATAGTTATATCACCCATAATTTTTACATTCTTAAATCTTACTGGAAGGGATTAATCTAAAAATTACCAACTCATTTTATGTCCTCCAAAAATACGAACAATATCAAGGGGATACCATAATTCATCTTATACTTTTTCAGTATCTTTAATATGAAGAATTAAGACTCAGAAGATATGAATGTCATAAGTTCTTCAGTGGTAACAGCGAAACAAACTCGTATTGCTCGATTTAATTCAATAAAAAAGTATATCAAATATTGCCATTCACACATATCTGCATTCTTTCGAAACTTCACACAAAGAATGACGGAAAAATTGTGGGATTTTTAGCATTTATAGAGAGGCCCACATTCAACATTTATAACTGCGTTGAATTTAAGCAACATGCAATTATATATTTTTTATTTTCTTTAAACAACAAAACAGCAATTAGTTATGATTTTTTATAAATACACTTGCATAGTAGGGATATTCATAAATAATTACTGTGTGTTATTGTATGATTCATCCTCTTGGTGCATGCCCAATTCATTTAAGAAAACTTTAACTATAAGGTTCATGAAAAATCCTTTTGGGGAATGGTCTCCCCAAAAGTTTGTCACATACTTTAATAAATTTGTCGTGATAGAGAATACCTCACAGGGCATTGGCGTAACATATTACGAAACATTTACTTTTAGAGTGAATTTTGCATTCATACTGAATCTGTCGTGTCATCCTTGGCGAGTTAATTGGTGATTAATCCTTAACAGGCTTTCATAGTATCCGAAGATGAAATTTGCGTTTTAAACACATTTTTCTCAGTCTATTGAAACAAAAATTCGATTCAAACTCACTTGCAATCACAAAATTCTATACCAAATATGATGTATTTAAATCACTGCATTTTTTAACTATCACGTTTACAAATTTCTGAAAGTGCAGGCCACAGACGATCAACCCTTATTTGAATTTGGCTGAAACTTTGACTGGTTACACTACACTATAGACGTTAAATTTGCTTACGGAATTTTATTTAACTAGCTCTCTTAGTTAGGCATACAATAATTATGAAATATTAATCATTGGCAAAATTTTCACATTTGTATTGATTCTAATGCGTCATCCTTCTATTGAGACCAAACCTAATTTCCGTACTGGAAGATTCCACCTACCTAAGCAACAGGTGGGAGCTATATTTGAATTTTAATGACTCTTGCCGGCCATGGTACAAAATTCCCTTTGGCGATAGGACGCGTCATTGACAAGCGATGACTTGATCCAATGCTGTTATTATACCAGAGAGGCTAAAACCGATCTTCGTACCAGAAGTTTCTTATTTATATTCTGTGCAAACACAAGGTTTGTTTTATGAAGATCTTTTTCTTAAACATTTATAAAATATTAATGTTTATTAAAGGAAAATGGAATCAAGAGAAAATTTTAAATTGAACGCACTTAATGGGAATGTTTTTTTATGACGGATTTCTCGTTTCAACCATTTTAGCTAAATTTTATATAATCAAAAGTCGTGTTTGATAAAGAATGTTATTTTTTTATTTTTAGCTTTATAGAATTATTTTTAGAGAATAATTTTTTATAGTAATTCTATTTCGAAGTTCTTTTATTGAAGCATTACATATAAAACATTTTAACAAACAATAATTAGCATTTAACAAAATTTAAAAATGAATGTATTTAATGAAAATGCCCTTTTTATGACTGATTCCTTCATTTAATCATTTAAATTAAATTTCTTATAAACAAAAACCATGTTTATTTGGTCACATATGTAATATTTAAATTAAAGTATTATTAAATAGAGTTATAATTGAAAAAAGTAGTTTGCAAAAAAGTATTTTTTTAATACTATAAACAAAACAACAAATGTTTTTCCTCATGTGAACGAACCGTTCTGAATATAACTGAATTAAATATAATTAAAAGTGAATATAAGGAAAAAGAATAATCCAGAGAATATAATTAAATTAAATATAATTAAAAAGGAATATAATGAAAAAGAATAATCTAGAGAATATAATTGAATTAAATATAATTAAAAAGGAATATAATGAAAAAGAATAATCCAGAGAATATAATTGAATTAAATATAATTAAAAGTGAATATAAGGAAAAATAATAATTCAGAGAATATAATTGAATTAAATATAATTAAAAGTGAATATAATGAAAGAATATAATTGAATTAAAATTACACTCAAATTCATTGAACTAAAATTAAAGACGGATTCATTCCACAATAATTAAAGACAGGAATAAACTTTAGAATAGCACGCATATAAAACCTTCCGTATCATTCAAATTCCATAATTTAATCATTATAGATATTTTCTGATATACCGCACGACTACCATAATCCTAACGTCACGAAACTTCCTGACTCTGCTGTCCGTCGCAATTTTATGAGGATCAGTAATATCGACATTGTAACGAAATAAATCTTTTCTGCTGAGTGAATGTATTACCGATTCCGTGACTACAAATGGATGCGACCCGAACACAATGTATTGAAATGATATCCAAATGCCAGCGTGACCGATAAAGTGAACTAAGCACTTCTGTTTTGTTGTCAATAATCATGATAAATTGCTTGTTGAAAGTTTCGAAGCTAATGATGCCGTTATTTTGAAACAACTGTATTTTGAATAGAAAGAAAAAAACAAAAGCATCTGGCATTTTTTTCTGGTACATACAGCATTAGATAATGAATGTGTTTTATATTAGAAAATTATTCTTATGAAATAATATGGTCATCAGAACAATATATGCGTGTGTTTGTGTTTCTGTGTGAATCTAAATGATCTAAGTAAATTGAAAATTTATTTATATACATATTTAAAAAAAAAATTTGTGATATTTATGTAGTTTAATGTTCTTCACGAATTATTTTCAGCGTCCCAAGATTTTACAAATTTTCTTGTTTGTCACCAGAGTTTCGAATAATAAAAATATTTTCTACTTTTTAGAGACGAATAAAACATTTCATTCGTTCGCATATTTCAATTCTTAATACATTCTATAATTCTAAATAAGTAAATTGAAATTTTATCACGTTTATACATAGATTTTTTTTTAATTTTTACAAATTTTCAAGAATTCTCGTTTTTATGATATTCCTTGTGGCTTAATGCTGTTTATATATTGTATTCAGCTCTCTAGACTTTACATTTATCAGATTTTTTTTTTATTAAAAAATAATTTCTACTCTTTAGTGCAATAATTTACTTTTACTACTTTATAATTTATTGTTACTACTTTTAGTGCAATAATTTACTATTACTAGTTTTAGTGCTAGTAATTTCTATTTTTTGGTGCACTACTTTAGTACATTTCATTTTTATTAATAATTCTTTGACATGTTTTAATCCTTAATACATTCTATAATTCTTACACTAAATAAGTAGATTGAGCTTTCATTTACATTTATATACTGTTGCGAATTCTCTTATAAATTATGTTAAGAATTCCTTTTCTTATTCTTGATAATTATTGTGGTTTAATGTTCTTTCCGAATTGTTTTCAGTGCTCTAGATTTGTATGATTTTTGTATTGATCTCCATAGTTTTAATTAATAAAAATAATTTCTACTTTTTACTGCACTAATAAAAAAAATTCCTTTTTGTTAATTCTTTGACAAGTTTTAATCCGTAGCATTTTGTATAATTTTAAATCTATATAAATAAATTTAAATTTTATTCATATTTATAATTTGTATGAAATCCTAAAATTTTCCTTTCTTATTATATTCATTGGGGCTTAATGTTATTACCGTATTTTTTTCAGCGGCTTAGACTTTTACTAATTTTGTATTGATCTCTGAAATTTTGATTAGTAAAAATATTTTCTACTCTTTAGTGCACTAATAAAACACTTCATATCAATTGATAATTCTTTCACTCGTTTTAATCCTTAATATATTCTTTAAGTTTAAATAATTTAAATAAAATCCAAATTTCCATATTTTAATTTGCATGAATTCCTTAGAATTTCCTCTCTTATGATGTGCATAGAGATTGTTCCCCCTATTGTTTTTAGTTGCCTAGATTTGAACTGATATCCAGAATTCTGATTCAAAAAATAATTTTTAAGCCTAATAAAGCCTTTCCTTTTTATTGATAATTACTTCGCATATTTTAATTCTTAATATATTTTAAAATTCTAACTCTATATAGACAAACTGAATTTTTATTCATATTTATATATAAATATATTTAAGAATTTTCCTTCAAATGCTATTAAATCGCAAGGTCATTAACGGATTATACCAATAAATATTTGTCAACATTTCCAAAGTTTATTCTAATTTCGAAATCTTTGTATTATAATGAAAGTAATAAGCAAAATTATAATTTTGATGACAAAAAAGAAATACGAAATTGTAGATTTTTTTTTTCTTTTTGCTATTTAGAGCATCGAACCTTTCCGTAATTTGCTTTAAAAGTTTGGTAGCAGGAAAGAGAGAAATTCGAAATGAAAAAAAGAATTTTTCTGTTTACATAATTTATCAAAAAGAGAGAGAAGAAAGAAAGAAATGGAAGAAGGAAGGAAAGAAAAGAATATAAAATGTATTTAGCAACTATTTTGAGTATTAGTTTTTTAATGAAGGAAAATGCTCTTAAACAATGCAGTGACTTACAAATTCGAAAAAAAAAAAAAGAAAAAATGTAAATAAAATTGAGATTGTTTTCAAACTCATTAGCACGCATAGAAACTTTTCCTCCTCTAATTTGTTTTGTCTGAGCGATAAAAGCCAAATGATTTTTGAAACTAAAAACTGATTTAACGGTTTATGGTAAAGTAGTAATTTCCAGGCTATTTTTAAAATGATTCTAAAACTGCTCTGTTTTAGGCTTTGAATACATAATCACAATTGATGTGTTTACTGCAAAAAAGAGGAAGTAGTGCCAATTATTCAAGTTTACAAAAAACCGACGGTAGCACCAGGAGCTAACCCTATATTGCAACAAACTAATGAGGCAAACAGTTCCATCGCTTTAATTAACGCGAGAACTAGAGATTGGAGCTATATTTTTCTGATCACAAACGAACAAGTTTTTATTTCACAACATGATAGTACATGTAATACCAAATTGGTGCTACATCCTTTTTTGTAGCAAACCCTTCAATTATTTTATTCTATTAAGCTTAAATATAAAACTGTACTCTATTAAAATCCAAGAAAATCCTTGAAGGAAACAATAATAATGAAATATAAAAACATTGGAACAAATCCTGTTTCATTAACGTAATAGTCTTTGTTACATGGAATAAAATTCCCACCACTTTCATTTCCTAAACGTATTAAAATTGATTTTATTTAACTTCTTAACAATTACTTTCATATTCGTTTTGACATTCTTTTATTAAAAATAATATAATAAAATAGTTAAATAAATATAAAAGTGTCAAGAGAGGTCTCCTAAAATCTTTCACGCATATTCTCTAATAAAGGTGTTATTCTAGAGAAAGCTTTGCACGATAATAACGAAATATTAATCTTTGGAGTGATTTTAGCAATTTTACTTAGTTTAATTTTGTTATATTAACGCCCGTTGTAAAGCAACCCTAGGGCTATTTTGGGATGGATCTGGCAATTTCTGCAATCAGAGGATGAGAAAGAGACTTAAGCTGGCACCCCTCTCCCCCTCTTCACACCACACCAGAGGGAAAACCAATAACCAATTTTTACCAATTATCATTTAATGATTGGCGATTTTTTAGCGATTAACCCCTGGTGTACGGTTAATAGAATTTAAAATCGATTTTCTTATTCAGAAGTTTATTTTTCAACCGATTTAAAAAGAAATTTGATACAAAACTGCACTTGTAATTTCAAATTCTCATGCCAAATTTGATATATTTAAATCGCTGTGTTTTTAAGTTATCGCTTTAACATATTTCTGAAAATACTGACAGAAAAATGGTTAACCCCTGGTTGTATTTGAATCAAAATTTGATAGATGTCTACACTATCAATGTTAAATATGTGTAGAGAATTCACCTAGCTCTTTTTTATTTTGTTGTTATCATGCTAAATCATATTCGAACAGTCGAACATACAGACTTTCTTTAAACGGAGTTTGCTCCAAATTTCATAGTAATCTATAAATTTGGTGTAAATATTATATACCATGTTTCATTAATCCAGTACAAATTGTTTGAACTATCGTTATCAGAGATGGATAGATAGCTTTTTTAAATGTGTGAGTTTTATTCTGGCAAGGCTAAAACGTGAAGATTTTGTCCGATTTTTTTTACTTTTGCAATATTTCCTCTGTTCTTCATATATTTCTTGATGAATGGCAGAATTCATGATTTAGATGGGTCGTCTCCTATAAGACGTAGCAATTTGATTAAGTGCTACGTAAATTACTAGTCTATCGAAAGGTTTATGATCTTTTGATAAATATTTTACACCATTTTGCTGAATATCTTAGAGCAGTTGAGATGAGTAACGCAGCCTTAATTTTAATATAATTAAAAATTATTGTAGTTAATTATATATATATATACTATATAATATATATAAATAATATATATATATGTGTGTGTGTGTGTGTGTGTGCGTGCTTACATACGCGTATGTACATGTGTGTGTGTGTATAAATGCTCTAAGTAAGTTGAAATTTTTATACACATTTATATTTTTAAATTTTGCTGAATTCTTAAGAATATCTTTTTCTATTAACAAAATCTCTTCTTCTTATATTACATAGTGTTATTTTTTCCACATTTATCAGCTGAATAAACTAACAAAAACATTCTGCTTTTTATCTAAATAGTTTAAATACACAGTAAGAAACGATGTGGAAGATGGTGAAGTTATTGTACCATAAAGAACAACATGCTATTAGAAGATGAATTACCAGAGTAATTACGTTCACAAGGCATTTGGATGTTACAGAATTTCATTCTTTTGAAAATGTTCTTGTAAATCAAAACAAATCGTATCACATCGT
>JAPMOQ010009498.1:30237-63128 GCA_026543055.1 Argiope trifasciata
TTATTTCGAGCTCTTTATAATTTTGAATTAAAATTTTACTTCCGTATTACGGGTGAATAGCGACAAAACATTTTTAATAAAGTTTATGAATTGAAATAAACTACAAACTGAAAAATTTATTCTATTTTCGTAAATGCCGGCAATGAAAAAATCTAAACCAAAAATTAGGTTTTGATAAACTGGAATCTCAATTGGTTGTTTAATTTTTTTAACAAGAACACGATAAGAATTTTATTATTCTCAGTTTAATCTGAACTTTATTTATAAGCTCCTCTCTAAAAATAATCATTTTGTGCAATTATATGTAAATAAACAATCACTTTATCAGCTTAAAAATTTATTTTCCAAATTTAATTTTTCATTTAAAACTCAGCTCATGAATGGCAATCTTTAGTTTTATGTTTTTGGAATATCTTATGTAAAATAGTTATTTATAAATTGGCATTGATCCATTCTATGAGAAAATTAAGACTTGTTTAGTTGGCAACACATTTAATTACTGGTTTCTTATCTTCAAGTATATAATTAACTTCAAAATATGCCTTATTTTTTTAACACTATGCTATGTATGCTAAGTTTATGCTAACAGCTGTAAAATAAACTTCAAAATTTTGAATCTCATCTATCAAACTGTTGACCATCTTATTATGCCGTGTTTACACTCTGTCATTTATAAGACGGCAAGTAGGTAGCTTATAAATGCTGACAATTACTATTCGGTCTATGGCAAATAAGTGTCCCAGACTGACAACATGCCGCTGTAATGTGTTTTTTCCCTTACTGCTCATGCGTTTGTAGAAATTTTCAGTTTTATGCGTAAGAATATTGATTACTTTAGATCAATTCCGACATTTTTTTCTCTCTTTGTTCTTTCTGATGCGAGTCTTTTTTTTTTTTCTTTCTTTTATTTGCAATTTTTCTCCCCTACAATTTCCCACATTTAGTTATGTTGACCTTTTTTGTTTTTACCGTGCTTCTTTGTGTAAATATCCATCATTTTAATGCTATGCGCAATGGAAAAGAAAATTTTAGGGACGCCAAAACGTCAATTTATAGCCAAGCATGGAATGCTTGAATCTATTTCATGAAACTATGGCAAACATAAATCAGTCCTTTCCTACGTATGCACTACCTACTGTCACTAATATAACTAAATGTAAACCCAGCATTAGTCTGTACTTTCGCATACATGTAAAAGCAATAAGTCATAAGCGGAATGAGTTAAATCAATGAAATTTCATATGCTTATTGATAACTGCAACTGTAGTTTCTGTCAAAAATCGGTGTCAGCCGATCACCAAAAATGGCCTCCAAGATGCATATTCGTTGAAAAGAACCACCAAAAATACTAAAATTATGACAAACATCTATATTTCGCAATCATCATTCATCAATATACTAAGGAGAAATAATAATAAAATTGATATTGAAAACTATGCGAGAGAGTTTTGGAAGACTATTATTGTTGGTTTTATTTCCTTTTTACTCATGATATTCTACGATATTTTCACGGCGTTGTCCGATTTTCGAATGTTGTACAATATCGAGCAGACATCTTAGCAATGTTGTACAGCAGTGTTTTGCGCTCATTTTGCGTTTCATTTACTCATAATACCCTTATTATGAGTAAATGAAAGATCATGACATTGGCGAATTTAAAAGCTTATTTTGAAGCTCTAAACAATCCTCACTGTAAAACTTCTCTTATAATAAGATGGTCAATTTTAATCCCTATTTCAAAGTATTTTTAATAAGTAAACCATTTATTTTAAGTTAATAAATTTTAATTTATTAAATTTGTAGATTGTATTAGGTTGGTGCGTATGAAATGTCGGATTCTCTTTACATGCGGACGTTTGTCTCCCTGTTTTCGTTATACTTTTGTCTTTGGCATAACCTCATTCATAGTCGTATTGTCCATTGCCAGAGACTCATTTCAGCAAAATAGGTTTTCTCGAAGGTCTTCCCTTTTGTTGTTTCTTTTGAGTTTATTGCCGATATGAATTCTGCCGACATTCGCGTCATTTTCTTATATGAGTACAAACTTGGTAATAGTGCTGCAAAAGCTGCACGCAACATAAACCAAGCGTTTGGGGAGAATACGGTTAACGATCGGCAAGTGCAGCGTTGGTTCGAAAAATTTCGGACTGGCGATTTTTCACTGCAAAATGAGCCGCGCGGAAGACCCAAAACGTCTGTGAAGAATGATGACCTGAAGGCTCTAGTGGAAGCGGATCCAGCCGTATCCACGAGGGAACTTGCTATCAGGATGAAAGTTGACCATACAACGATATTGAGACACCTTTCTGAGATTGGCAAGGTTAAGAAGATGGACAAGTGGGTACCGCACGCACTGACAGAGCGAAATAAGCTGGAACGAACTGGAATATGAAGTTTTGCAGCATCCACCATATTCACCGGATCTCTCGCCGACCGATTTTCATTTTTTCAAGCATTTAGAGCTGTTTTTAAGGGGCAAACACTATGAAAATGAAGACAGTCTAAAAAACTCGATATCAGAGTTTAATTAATTCTAAAGACCAAAATTTTTTTAAGACACGGCATCTACGCTTTAAAATCTCGTTGGGAGAAGTGTATTGAAGCGAATGGAGCATACTTTGATTGAATAAACAGCTTTTGAAGAAAGATATGCAGTTTTATACAATCACTTAAGAATCCGACATTTCATACGCACCAACCTAATATTTGGTTTCAGTTATCTATTACAGTACTCACACAACTTTGCCCGAGGCATAACATCTGCTTTCCAAACCGTGGATATTCTTTCTCTTATATTCGCTAACTAAACCTTTCTTTCCACTACATTTTCATTTCCGAGCAACAAACGAAGCATTTTGGCCTTTAATGTGCTCCGGTTCTGGACGTAAACAATGAATATCGCATGCGCATACCACAGCTCTTGCTATTTGCACATACTTAGTTTGTGGTTTTCGCAGATATATGAGGTTTTCGCATATGTAGATTAGTGGAAAGGACAGATACTACTGTTTTTCGCATGCGTGAACCGTACTAGGAAAATAATTAAAATCGCAATTATAAAACTTATTTTTTTCATTTTGATATGACTTTGATGTACTAAAACTTTCCCCAGTAAATGCTCTACAAAATGGTGTAAATATTTCCAATATCAGCTAAGTATTTCTCGCGTTTTTTTTTTTCTTTCAAATATACAGACGCTTTCAGGGGACTATTTAATACGATGTAAAGATAGCTCTTCAAACTGTTCATGTTCCTCGTTTGTTCTCAATATTTATGAAGTAAATGTTTGGTGTTTTTTAATATTAAATGAACGAATCTTTAAATAAGTAAACCAACAATCTGTAATAACCTGATCTAATTTACTTGATTATTATTATCCGAATGTATAATAATTAATTCCTATTAGTACAAGACTTTGTCCGATATTCTGAATGTTTGCTAACATCGTGTGGATCACATAATAGTTGAACATTTTGTGCTAATAGTGAAGAATCCGCATTTTTTAAAACTTGTTTACTGAGCAACCAAGGGGAGGAATTATTTTAATCGATCCCTTCCTACCCATTCTCAATCTCGAGTCCTTAGGCAGCTTTCTGTTCTTTCTAGTCGGGAATCAGCCAATGGATCACTAGCAAGTTGCGATCCACTTAGGAGCTCTTTATGAATCAACGCATGTTAATAAGTAATGGTATAAAAGTATCATACATATTTGAAATGCAATAATTATAAGTTAAGTTATATTTTTATTGGAATATAATTTTTAGAAGCCCAGTTACAGTTTCATGCATCAAATTGGTTTTAAGAAATATAAAATTATTTTTTTCTGTGTTTATATTGAATTATATTATATAAAACATATTTGTTATTTTCTATAAAAGACTTCTTTAGTCTATAAACTACAAATAATAATAAAATACTTGTTATAGATACTACAGAAAACTGTTATTCGCATACTGAATTTGTAGTAACTTAAAGGCATAATTGAAAAAAATTACACGTTTTAAATTGTTTTTAAAATGGTTGACACAATTACATCTCTCATCCAATAATACATTTTCCTCATTTATTTGATTCACAAAAGGGGAAAACTTGAACTTTGACCTCAAAATGGTGCCTCAGAATTCTTTCATGTTCTTTTTGTAGTCAACATCGTGATCTTACAGTCAAATGCAAATGAAATTGACATTTATCTGAAACGAAAACCACAATCCAGGAAAGTTCTCTGACCTGAAGATTACTTTAAAATTTTGATGGATGTAGAAAGAATGTTCTTTTTTGTGTGTGTGTGAGTGTGTGTGAAAAGATGCTACCACTGAACAATCATGGCCCGATTATTAATATTCTTATAATCCTTTAATTTCCATTTATTACTTTATTTCGGTAATGCTTGTAATCGAGAAAAACGTGCCTATCTTCTTGGGAAAAGAAAATTGAACTTTCCTTCTTTTCAAGTAATGATAGGCTGTACTGATTGACAGAAGAATGATTTTATTCAGCTCTCTGTCATGCATTGATAATCTAATTTAGGTCATCCAATCATTTCATTAGTTTCTATTCTATCAAACGTTGCTATATTTCAACCTGGATTGTTTTTTAAAACTATTATACCTTCAAACTTATTTCTCTCTTTATAATTCTTTGATAACACAATTAATATTATTATACAAATATAGTAACGCAGACAGATAAAATTTTTCAAGAAAAACTTTCAGAACGTATCCTAATGCAGAAAAAATGAAACGAAATTGGTGTATGATTCTAGGAAAAACTATCTTTGTGTCTTAGAATTTTATAAGGAAAATTCTCTAAAAGAACACTCTGTTGTGGTATCTTAATAAACCAGTATCAGCCACTAGATACTAGTAATTGTTTTTTTTTTTCGAATGGTTATGTTACACGCTTACAAATCCCTAACGTCGCGAGTTCGATCCTGATACAATCCAATCCGCTACATTGGTGACAACGGACAATGAACTTTCAACCTTCAAACAACTGTCTTGGCGCCATCTACCTGCAGCAAACTCAACCAAAGTCTTCAGACGCGTTTGACGCAGCAACCAAAGTCACCAAACTCACTTGACGTAACAAAAACTCACAGACGCTCGCCATATCGCTTGACGCTATAAATTGTTCGTCTCTCCAATGACTAGCTGATGGAGGAGTATTGTAGTGGTATCTTAATAAGCCAGTAACAGACACTGGTGATCGCTTTTGTCGTAATTGAAATCTTTTGTAAGAATGTAATTGAAATAATTTTTATTATTTTAATAATTGAATTGATTATTGATTAATTTCTCTCTTCACAAAATGCACCACCACGCTGCAAATATAAAAATACTTAGAATGGAAATTTAATTGCACTATTCTCTAAGCCCTCGATAAAATATTTAAACATTTCCAGATACTTCTTAGTAATTTCATTACTATTAAGCCCTTAACCATTATTATCCTGTACAAAAACAAGATATTCCGGGGGGAGGGCACCTCGTAAGTGAGGATGGAAAATTCCTACATTATGGATGGATCTCGTCGCTCTGATGGGTACAAAAAATGGGGGGGGTCTAGCTCTTCCCATCAATGAAGGGACATATTTTCCAAGGGAAAGGTTGTACTGTGTCCAGTGATGACCCATAGGACTCACCCACCTTGCTACCTGTGTTGCTGCTGCAAAAGGTTGTGTCATTCAGATATTTTCTATGTGTTTTCAGGTGTATTGGAGCTGCCAATTTAAGATTTAAAGTTTAAAAAAATAAGATAAATACCTGGATAGGAAGGAGATACCAAGAAAAAGCATCTGGACTGTTTGAGAAGAAATAAAGGACAAATTTTTCAAAGCCTGTGGAGACCAAAATTCGATAATTTATTCTTCGTTTAGTCGGATTTATCTGACCAGAAATATTTTTTATCAATTTCGAAACTTACATTTCCTCAATTAAATTGTAAATTCAAGCTCTTAACAATTACTATATATTATTTAGGAGAGAGTTTAACTCTTTCCCTGCAGATGTGACTTCAGATGAAGTTTGTATCAGAAATATTTTATGTTCTCATTTAAGAAGGGATAAACTAGTAATCAAGCCTCCCCATCTCATAATGGCTAACTCTATATTTACAATGGAACACTGGCGTATCGAAATCCAAACTCTAAAGCATTACTATATATTATTAGGAGAAGCTTTTATTTATTTTTTTCTTGCAGACATGCTTTTGGTACAGACACGCTACACCTAAGCATCTGTCTTGGCCTAGGGTAGTGTGTCTTCCCAGTGATCTGGGGGGTTTGGTTGTTCTTTACCTGAGGTTGTTTTTTATCACTGAGGTGTGTAAAAGATCCCTCCTGCATAAAGAAGTTTTACAAGCAGTAGTGTGAACATATGAGCTAATGTCAGAATTCTGTTCTCAAATGCTCAGGAATCTTTACCTGACACACCTCTTTCTCCAATCTCTTGTACTTGATGTTGAATCCAAGGGGGATAAAGCAACAACAACTAAAATGTGACTTCAATTGAAGTGGGGGTTGTAAACTCCATCACTTCATATTCCCATTCAAGGATTGTGAAGAAGGGTTTAGCTCAGAGTCATGTCCCCCATATCATACTGGTGAGTTCCATATTCGTCATGGGACACTGGCTTATCGAAATTCCTATCAGCGGAAACAGGTGGCTAAGTCAGTAGGTTACAACACCATGCACCACATTACCTTCTGCTTTTTAAAATGCAAGACCTACAGCTAAACCACCCCGCTACTTAACTCACAACTCAAACATCAACAAACAACATCGATCAGGTAGCTATCGTCGTAATGCCCGTCTCGCTCTGTTTGACATAATGGCTCTAGATCCTAAGTACGCCCAAACTAGATCCGTAGGCTATCAGGCATTTTTTCTTCTGCAGTCCAAAATGATCTGCTCTATCGAGGCATTTGGAATAATCCCTCCCCCCTTCTGCGATTTCATTTGAATTTCCGTTTGAACTTAGAGGGTCATCTTCGGTGGAACAATAGCTGCGGCATTCATTTCGATGTGAGGAACAATGGAATAAGGGGACGAGCGAAATGATAATAATAAAAAAAGAATGCAAAAATTCTCTCTCTCTCTCTCGGATTCTTTTTCGGAACGCCTTTGACCGATGTCTTAACCTCTTAATGAAATGGCATTCTTGAAATCTTCCAGCAGATGTTTCGAAATGGGAACCCGATGCGATTTTCGCAAGAATGGTAGCATTTCAGTCGGTCTGTTACTGAGACAATGGTTTCGCTTTTTATCAAGATGCAAATGTGGGTACATTTTGGATGCGTTTCAGGTGTTTGCATTTTTTAAATTTGAATTTAGGTGCTCTAAAAACGCAGGTATTAGACTCAGGGACATAGTTTATTTTATTCTTTCATGATGTCCTACGTGCCATGAGAGAAATCAGATTGTACGTATCAAAGACTATTTATGGTATAGAACAGAGTAATTTCTAAAAATAAAATTAGCTACCAGCGTTAACCCTTTATTTACCGATAAGTATATAAAAGTACCATCTAAATCTGTCTGATTTCACAATATAATCATTTTTTTTTCGCACAGTATTAAACAGGACGCGAAGAATACAGCTTATATAGTAAGCAGTAGATATTAGCTAAAGAAAGAAATGAAAAATATTTAATTATTAATAATATTAAGGGTTATTTCAATTAATTACAAAAGCTTTTTTCCTCTTTATTGGCCTTATTCTACTGTAAAACTTAACTACTTGTGAAAAAATAAAGTTAAAGATGGTAAGCTAATTCAGTCCATAAAGAATTAAATAATAAGCTTCTAAAAATTCTAATATTTAGTAAAGTAATTTCCCATGTTTTATTAATGGCATTCCTAGTGTAATTATACATCTTTAAATAATGGTGCGAAGAAAAAAAAATGATAGCGTACCTAACTGTGGACATATTTCGGGTGCGTTTCAGGTGTTTGTATTTTTTAAAATTTGAATTTTAATTGATCTAAAAATGCAGATATTAGTTTTAAAGGAAGCGTTTTATTTTTCTATCCTGATGTCTTACATGACATGAGAGAAATTAGGCTCGTCCGTATCAATGACTAATTATGGTATAGAGTAGGAAAATTCTAAAAGTAGTTAGTATCTGACAACATTAAATGATAATCTTTTAAAAATTTCTATATTGTTTGTTAGTTACATCCGGTAAAGCAGTTTCCCAAATTACATCAATTACATTCCTAAAGTAATAATATGTCTTTAAATAACAGCACAAAGAAAATAAATATAATTATTTAATCACGTTAAAACAATTTATTTGCCATACCCTTAAAATTGAAAAGGCTCAACTGCACGTTAAAACGCTGACGTAGCAAGGGGATAAAGATGATAAAGAAACTCACAGTTCCTTGAGAGCAAAGCATTATTAATTTTTTTGTGTCTTTTTTTTCGTGTGGCACGTAAACAGAAAATATTGAATCGTTAAAAAATTCCATTTTTTGGGATCTTTTTCAATCTTTAAGTTTCCCTACTTTCTTAGTCCATAGAACACATTTTTTGGAATAACGTTTGCTTGTGCCTAAAACAACTCAAAAAATCCTTTGAGCTAGACATATGAAATTTATAATATGCCTTTACTCTAAATTTGTAGATTCCTATCAAATTTAGAACGAAATCTTTTTAAAGAAAGTCCGTATATCCCGCTCTATGAGTAAAAGTGAACAAATTAACTTCAAAACTTAAAGAACCAGATAGATGAAATTTAGTTGACACGCCTAGAATATATAATATGAATGGATTCAAATTTAGAACAAAATCCATTAAGGAATTAATTGTCTATTGTTTTATCCTTTTTCATGCATATAAACACAATAGTTCAAAAATTTGATATGTGATCTTGTTTCTAACTAATTGCAACTAATTTTCTGTCAGATATTGGCTTCATTCGGTCGAAAACAAAGAATGCATTTGTTTCTGGTATTTGTTTGTTGGCCGTATGTCAGCGATTTATCGCTAATAAAGGGTCAGTTATAACATAGTAAATTCAGGCAAAACCACTAGATTGAAAACTCTAAAACCCCATTTTTCCTTATTATATTCGACTGTGACAATCAGTTAATTCACAAATATCGGTTTACTACAGTACGAAGCGAACATCTTTCTTTTGTGAAAATAGTATCTGTATCTAGTATCTATAAATAGTATCTGAATATGTTTGAGGTGTTCATGGCTTTACCCGCGGTCCATAGTTTTATGCAGGATGAAGGAAGCTTTACATCTTTATTAGAGAGTAACTGATAAATTTCCGAAGAGATGATTTTATCTAATTTGGAGGTGAAATACCATAAAAAAAGAACTTAAAAGAAGTCTTGTCCTAGACACCATTACGTCTATTAACGACAACTGGTGTGGGAAAAAAACATTAGCACATATATATCCTGATACTAATTACTTTCTCGGCACTACTACTTTGAGATTTTACATTATGTTTTTTTGTAAAGCATTCCACCAAGTTCCATGCTGTCAATTAAAAAAAATCAATATATTTCAGAAGTTTCAGAAGCATAACACTCTTCTTTCATTGATTAAAGGAAATGAAAAAGTAAATTATTTTTCGGTTAAGGAAAGTGTTGGTTTATTTTCTAGGTAATAGCCTAAAAATAGCACACAAGATATTATTTTAAAAAGTTAAATCTAGAAAAAACAGTCTTGATTCAAGATATTTTTGCAAAAGAAGCAAATCACAATTGATTGCTCTGGCCGTGGCAAATGATAATTTTTTCTGTTATTGTAGTTCGCAACTATTTTATAAAATACAAAATTTTCTTGAGTTTTTAAAATTTATTCCTTAACGCCTAATACGCAGAGCGTTTTTATTAATTATAAATTTTGTTTCTATTCACCTATATTATGGTAATTTATTTTGTGAATAAAGAAATCAAACACACCAATAGTATCTTTTGTCATTAGGCTTAAATAAGTTCAACTCCAAATGTCTAAATACTACTTTTGTCTTTACTGTTTTGAGCCTTAATATGGATTTATTTGCTCAACATCGAATAGAAAATAAAATTTAATAAAATATAAAAGTTGTTGTTGTCCTTCATGAAAATGAACAGATAAATATTTATAAAAAAACTAAAGAAAATAACAGTTTTTGTAAAATATACTTTAATTTTTTTAATATAATTTCTCATTATTGAAACTAAATCATCTTATATCTCAGCTTAATCCAATTCTGAAATTATTAGAAGTTGCTGCATCGATTCCAAATATTTGATATTTAATATTTTCTTGAATTTAGGGCCGAGTTCAGGTTTTTATGCTGATCAAAATATGGAAGTTATGTTTTTCCTCCGAAATAAGGCGTTTGACATATTTTTAAGACCACATACCCAAACTGCTTCAAAACATCTTAACATTACTTTGTCATTGTGAGATGCAATCATATCAGCCATTGAATGTCGTCTGAATGATTTGTTTTACATCGTTCCAATTCATTGCCCCAGTAACTAGTTCACATTAACACACACTGTCAATGTGATCATTTTCAAACAAGACAATATTAATGAAAACAAAAAGAAATATTATATATACATTCCATCCAAAGTAGAAATGTTTGTATTTGGAATTAGTAATATTTTGTATGCACTTTTTTTGTTTTATTTCAGTTTTGTGTTAAATTTATGATCTTCTTTAGTTCAAAACGATAACAGTTTTATGTATCTTTTTTTTAAAGTTCTAATTTTTTTCACCTAGAAATCTACTATCGCTAAAAAGCAATTTGATTAAATGTAGACGAAAAATCTTTAAATAGTCAGCTTCTTATAACAAAGCAAAAAGTGAAAATAAAACTTCATATTAAATTTCATTTCTTTATTTTATTCTGTATTTGAATAATTATATCATATAATCATAAATGAAATTAATTCTTTCTGAAAGGATAAAATTCGCAAAATTTCTCTTTGCTAAAATTTAAAATTATTTAGAACATTTTTTCCTCTGAAGAGCAAAAGAAAATCACTATAATTCACATGCCTTTAGACCGTGAATACTACTTTATTTCAAATAGTCAATTTCTTCTTTAGAGTTGGTTATTTTTTTTTTATCTATTACCACTGAAATTAAGTCAAAATTGCATTTTTAATCAAAGAGATTCAAAATTCTCTCCAAAATTCATTCCAAAAAAATTACTTATTAATTCATATTTATCAAATAAATGAGATTGTCTATTGATAATGCAATAAAAATATACTTAAAGCTTATAAAAACTGTAGTAATAATCATTTGGCAGAATTAAGCAGGATGTTTATCGAAAATTCTGATGGAAAATCTGGCAAATAGCCTGTAATTTGTTGAGCAATAAACATTCCTTAATATTGTTTTGAATTCTTGGGAAGAAATGTTATTGTTATGAAAAAAAAGAAATGTTTCTATTTGACCCAAGGTCATTGAACATATTAAAAATAACATCATAAACATTAAAAGGTTAATTCTATATATCCTTTATTAATTTATACACAATTCTTCCATAGCATTTTGATGATATTCACAAAGGATAATCAAAATGTTTTTATTCAGCTGGAACGAATCATAAATAACAAGAGCAAACACCTGGCTCCTTTTTATGTTGTTTTTAAATATTATCGTCTGCAATTATATGTGTTTGGCTGCTAAATTCGAAAAAAAAAAAATCTTAAACAAGACAAGAGAATAATATATATATATGAAAAATTCACTAGTTGTAGTTGTTGCCACCTGCTTTTATTCGAAGCACTTCAAGGCGCCAAAAAACGTTTGTTGACTCGAAGCAATCATAAAGTTTCCGAAAAAAAAAAACCAACGAAAAAAAGCAGACTTCTTGTCATAAACGGAGCTTCCTTTAGAAAATTGAACTAGGGGAAAAAAACTTTTTTTTTCGTGACATCAAATTGTTTTAGGATCTAAATTTGAACCTTCAACTTCCCAAATGCGAATTTAAATGCAGCAATTGACTTGTCGAATACAATTTGTTCAGGATAAGTTGTTCCGATTGCTTTCGATAGAATTGTTCTTTAACCTGTAACCGTGAGAAGGAAAAAAACTGCCTCATTTCACTAACATCAATGAGAATTCTCGTCGATTTCATTCGCATGAAAAGTACTATTTAAATTAAGTACGAACATTAACTTGAAATCAATAATCGTTGGATTTTTACATTTAAATGCATTTAAGAATCATCAAAATGTCATAATCTAAAATTATATGTAGTAGGATTTGGTATTTCATTTTTCAGTTTATTTTCATTTAAAAGACAATTAGACTGCAATGTTAACAAATTTTGATTGTATGATCAAAAAACGTATGATTCAAGCCGATTTTGTAAATTTTGCATTCGACGAAAAAGTTTTGAGTTTTAATATTTTTTTAACTTATAACTGATTTATTTTGTCAATTTTCAAGACAATAACTCGATTGCTAATTTTAATCTGAAAAAGTTAATATATGTTTATAACAGTTTAAAAGTTTATTTTGTTCTTTCTATAATTTCTTTTTTTTTTCTCCAGTGCTATTTTTAAGCTTCCGGTTTAACTCTTTTCTTTGAAAAATTTATTAAAAATGTTCAGTTTTTTAAGTTTCATCATTTTTTATAAGAATTTACTGTTCTAAGAACACCCTTTTTTATTCATCTTTCACATTCTTTATTATAACATTTTCTTCAAGTATATAGTCATTAAATACAAAAAGTTGTTAATATTTCATATTTTCCTATTATAATTATAAATGATATGCACATATATAAATCTATAATATCATTTTATCTAGATTAATTTTTATAAAAAATACTTTCATTTCTTGTATTATTTATGGCAAAACGGAAAGCATTTAAAAGTGCCACACATTCTATTGAAAATCATTTCTCTGAGACAATACTTAAAACTTAATCTTTGAAATAAGGTTAAGATCTAAATTTTCTAGTTCTACAAAATTCAGGTGATCTCGTTACCTTTATTAGCAAGCTGCAAGAAATAAGAATGCTCTCTTTACTTTTGGATTTGACTTGTTTTAGTGTGTTTTTTTTCCTTTCTAGTCTTTTCCTTTAAAACATAAACTTGTTTTTCTTTTAGTTTCCATTTTAATTGCTTTGAATTTAGAGTTTGCTTTTTGTCTATTACAATTTAGCATATTTAGACGATTACTAAAAATGCCATCTCAGATTAAATGCATTGATTTTATAGTTTTTGCATCCTTAATTTTAAGGATTTTTTTTCCCACATTATATAAATAAATAAATAAAGTCTTTTATATATAAAAATAATGCAAGTTCCATAGCATTTACGTTATGAAATTTTCCTATATTTTGCCATTACTTCATGAATTACTTTCAGGAACTATTATGTCAACGATTTTTAATACTTATATTGGTTTAAAATATTATGTTTTGAATAGTTAAATATTATTTTAAACTACAGATGTGGTTGTACTTATACGTCAGACCTATCAAATATTGATTATATGTATTTGATAGATTTTATACGCATTTAAATATTCTACATGTTTAGTTTATTTAGACATTTATCTAAAATCGAGGTTACATTTACATCACCGAGCAGTCAGTCCAAAATAAGTATCATATAGATTCATGTAAGATGCAATTGCATAAATCAATAAACGATACACAGTTAAAGTAAAGACCAATTACTAGATATGTAATGGTATACTAGAGAAAAGAATTTGAGTTCAGAAAGAAACATGAGACAAAAAGCTGTAGGATTTCACCAAAGTTTAATTGTAATTTGTTGCAATTGTCATTTTCCTTATCAATATTAATTTTAGAATTATAAATGTGAACTCTTTCATAAACGAATACTTGCATATAAATGCAAGACTAAATATTTAATAATAAATTATGTTGAAAAATTAATTCGCTTTTTATAAATCCTACATGCATTGTTAATTTATATTTACGATCTTGATAATTTAATCTATTCCTTTTATGGTAGCATTATTTATTAGATAGATATTTATATAATTATTCCACATTAACTTCTATAATAATATGAGACTGGCGTATAGATTTGTTATGAATAAATTATTAATTTGATACCAGTCTTACTTCACATGCGAATGAATTCTGTTACGCTAAAAAGAATAATTTGCAATTCAGGAACATACCGTATTCTCTCAAATTTATCTCCCATCCAGACATGTCCGTTCGGAAGCCTACAATATTCTTATTCGAAACTAGTATTAGTGAGAAGCAAAGTGTATTCTTACAAATTGTTCTTTCTGAAATTAAAGATTTCATTTACATATTTGATGCCAGAATGATATAAAATTTTCACAACAACTTTAATAAATAAATATTCAGCAAATCGTAATCTTCAAACAATATATAATATATATTGAATATATAATTTCAACAACTCTTGAATTGAGAACCACTTTAATGAAGGCTCATCATCCCATATGAGACTTATACCCTTTACTTATTGCTTTTTTATGAGACTTATACCTCAAAAAAAACAAAGATATTTTCAACTTATTGTTTGTTTACAAAAACTTCTAAATAACATTATTATATTTTTTGACCGAGAAAAACGAAAGCAATTTTTTCTAGTATGATGAGAGAAGCAATTTCTCTTTTAGAAAATTACGTGTTCCAAACGCATGGTCCCATAACTAGGTCCTCAACTATCCCTTCTTGCCTGAAATTAGTAAAAAAAGTTCTCACTTTTCGAAAGTAACGAACCAGTTATCGAATACTCCCACTTTTCCATGGTTAACTGACCGACTTTCTTTAGAGCAACTTAATAGAATCGATGGGCAGTCGTTATTTATAGATTATCACCGATCCCGAGGGAAGAAAATACCAGCAAGTTCACTTTTCAATCCTGTTGGATCATACCAAGGTCATTTCTGACAGCTGATAATGTGAGGAAGTTTTTTAAATTGCAGCTTCGAGAAAGCGCAACATCACAGCTCTTTCCCGTCAGTCATTACCGGGTTTTTCCCGCCCATCTCCATCGCCTTTTTTATTTATTTATTGGAGAAAAAACAACGACAACTTCCACTTAGAACGACAGGTGAGGAAAAAGTATCAGTTTGGGTTGACGACCTGCAGAGCCATGGTCATGGCTATACTAGATGTGGCTCAATGGTTGCATTTTTCTTTTTATTAGACTGTATCTAGAAGAATAGAATAGCCATGAATGAAAAAATAAATGTCAATCTTTCTTTACACTTTTAACCTAGTTTAATGGGTTATCGCGACAAATGTAAAACGGTATATTTATCGGTTTCTAAGCCTTTTTCTGACGGCCAGGAAATCTGACCAAATGGAATGAAAAGAGATGAGTTTTATCTTTCCGTATGATTCAAAATCAGCTCTCAACCGTAACCTGCGCATCCGGCTGTGGGGGTGAAATTATGTCAGTGTTAAACTCGGCTTTGCTGTTTTCCCACAGAAAATGGATCTAAAGTGTCACTGTACAATTCTTCCCCTCCGCCTATTTATTTGTGTTAACAATTGTTCCACTAAATTAATTAAAAAGATCAAATAATGAACCCAAAAAGTAAATATCATTTTTTAATTGTTTTTTTTCAAGATAAATAAATTATTTCTATTATTTATGATGAAAAATTTCATTTTACACATTTTTCTTTCTCTTTATTTATTATTCAATAAACTGTCCTGGAAATTTTTTTTATTGCGTTTTGTGAGGAATATATTCTTGTTATTCAATAAAGAATACATTCAGTAAACTGTCCTGAAATTGTTTATTGCGTTAAATGAAGAATATATTCTTAATGCACTGCACTAATTCATTAAAAACCAATTACAATTGTTTGAATATCATTTCAAGTCAGCCAGAGAAATAAAAATTAGAAGATTCTCAAAACTATAAATCTTATAAATTTCTTGAGCAATAAAAACGCTGTTGTGAAGATTATACATAAATGAATGAATTTTTAAAACACACTCTTATATAAAACTAGACGCCTTTGGCGACCAGATTTGGTTCGCCAAGAGTAATGGGGTCTAAAATTTTCAATTAAATACTTATGTGCCTTGCTCTCTTTATAATTTCTCTGCCAGATATACTTAAACTTCGAAAGTCACGTAACACTGATTTACTAAATTAATGATATAGATGTTGCAAACGATCATAGAAACTTTTGTCTTGTATTTCTTTTTTAGAAAACATAACATTTAATATTTATTTAATTTCATCCAATCACGTGGTGAATGTTACATTTTTTTCGATTTAATTTGCAGTCATAGTTAATTTATTTTTTAATTTGAACTTCTGTCAGTATGATTTCAACAGAGCTAATAAAAACTATTTTTTCCCTTTGCTCGTTCATTATTTATTTTAGAAAATGTCATATCTTATATTTCTCTTATTTTATCCAGTCACGTGCTAAAAGTTGCATTTCTTTAGATTTAATTAGCTATGATAGTTGTTTTTTTTAGTTTGGACTTCCGTCAATAGGATGGCAACACGCTGATAAAACCTAATTTTTCCCCCTTGACGTGCTCGTGCAGATTAAATTTTATTGTTTTGTCCGAAATATATTGTTGTAAAACATGGTTAAAATATTTCTTTAGAAATTTGTTAAAAATAGAAGCTTAAGTTATACATTAAAACACTGATACCATTAGAAAGCTAATTTTTTAATCTTTAAATTGATGTAAAAATTATGTTTGTGCGATAATATTTTCGGAAGTTATAGCGGAAAATCGTTGAAATTTCGCTTAAATATTTAATTAATTCAAATTCTAATTAAAAATTCGAAAAAGGGCTCCGAGGTGCACATTCCCGACCTCCAAGGTATACTTGTACCAAATTTGGTAGTTGTAGGTCCAACGGTCTGGTCTGTAGAGCGCCAACACACACACACACACATTGAGCTTTATTATAAGTATAGATATAGATAATGAAAATCAAAATAATTGAAAACCAAATTTACTGAGAATAGATATACAAACGAAAAATAAATAAAATGTAATAATCATTTTCAATAAATAAATAAATAAATTGTAACTTTCTCATAGGACAAGAATTTAAAATTTTTTAACTACGCTTTTTTCGTAAGCTAATACTAAATTCAATAACGCTTTAGGTCGTAAACATTTTTTTAAATAATTACATTTTTTTATATGAAAGATGTAATCCCTTTCGCAGTATTACCGTTTAAAAGGAAATAAAAAACGATTTTGAATTCAGTAATCTTTTCTTCCTTATTCTTTTACGAATATTTTAAACGTAAAAGCAAATGCTGGCATATAGTACTAATGTTTAAGATTCTTAAATCTTTTAACTTTATTTTGCAAATTTCTTAACATAGCAATTGTTGTTTGTAATTATAAAGATGGAACGGATCTTATTTTGTATATTATCATGTGAGAACATGCTATTGTTTTGCTTGAGGATTTTTGAAGCCTCAAAATGTGAAGGCAACAAAGTGTGAAGTCTCAAAATGCGTAGGCAACGAATTGGCTTTTTATCCCTTTGAAAAAATATTTTTCAGAAAACTGAAAATCAATAATTTCATTTCGCCAGGAAATACAAGCGCACACATACACGAAAAAAATCCCCTTTCCTATCCTACGATCATTTCACTGCTAATTTCATTTTAGATTTTTTTCATATGGATTAAGATGGATAAACAGACAAGTTTATCATGGATGCACTTCATCAAAAAATTGATAGAAATGTGAAAACATGATAAAAAACACTTAATACAGAATTTCATATTCTGATGATAGCAGATATAAAAATAACTGTTATCATCGGAATAATATATATTTTTCTGATTGCCTATCTGTTGCTCATTGTGTTTTTATTTCTTCATATATGAAGATGCAGTGAAAGTATTGTAATCATTAATAAATTCCTACTAGATTTTGACAGCTATGTAAGTTTTTGATTTTTTCCAATCCGAAAAATACATTTTTGGAACTATGTCTGTCAATCCTTCTTTTAACAGAATTGCTCAAAAGCACTTAGAACCCCACAGATAAAATTTAGTGTGTGATCTTTAAGCCTAATTATTCTATTTTTATCAATTTTTTTGACGAAATCCGTTTTAAAGACTTCTGTTTGTCCTACTGTACCTATATATATATATATATCAACATGATAACAAAAAATGATAAAACTTGCTACAAAGCTAAATTGATAAAATTTGGTTAGTTAAATATTTGGTTGGATAAAATCAAGCTTTTAAAATGTAGAGAGATAACAAAATTAGAATCAAATTCGTTAAAACATTGACAATTTGTTGGTCTGTACTTCCAAAACAAATAAAAGTATTAACTCGCAAAACGCAAGAATTTAAAAATATGAAATTTGGAATGCGCTTTTGTACTTGCAATTTTAGCTTTGTGTCAAATTCTGGTTTCCATTAACTTGCACAAAGGTTCCAATATACATATTCATTTTTCATAGTTCAAGTACATTAACCCCTTCAAAGCGATTAGTTATCAAGAAACGCTAACAAATAAGATCTTTTGTAAGTATTGTTCACTAATCCACACGAGTTCAAATACATTTTTTAAAATTTGTAGTAAATAACAATATTAATACAATTTTCTTAAAAAAATTAATTTTTAATACTTTAAATAGAGTTTTAGCAGTTCGTAATGAAAATTGAAATCTACAGGGAGTTGCTTACTCTATAAAAGTAAGGATTTCAGTAATTTTCATGTGAAAGTGAAGAATGCGAGTTCAAACTTTGCGAAAATCCATAATTTTTTGATAAATTAATCAAATTGTTGATAGTTGTTTGATAAAAAATAAATAATATAAAAATTTTCTTTGTTAACCTAAGAAGGATTTGAATTTAAAAAAATATATATTACTTGTGTATTCATTTATTGAGAAAGGCTTAAAATAATTGTAAGTTTATCAAAACTATGTTCATGTTTTTGGAGTTTACTGTATGTGTATAAAATAATAAAATATATATATAACAGAAAAACACTGTTATTAGTCATCATTTTCACAGAAAATAATTATCGGATTAATGTGGTGCAAAAAAAATCTGTTATCGCTATATCTTGCTTCATAAATCCTGTTATACTCCTATATATCAGAAGCGTCGATATAAGATTTAGCTTTTAATACGAACATCAATTTCCTGCTTAAACAATTAATTTATTTTAATCTTTTCTACAATTACTAATATTCGGAATACATGCAGTCATTTAAAATTCCTGACCACGCAAAAAAACTGGTAAATGGAGCTAGCAAAACATGTCAAATGCATAATCCAGACTGATTATATCACATTTCTTCTCAAAAGCAACATGTTTTTCAGGATGTGAAATGACCGAAGCTAAAAAAACAAGAATGTTAAACAATTATGATAATTCCCAAGGATGAAGTTTCGATTCATCGAAAACAGGTGTTTTCCAGTATTTTTCCACGAACAGTTGTGAAAAGCGACCTCAAACTCTAGTTAATGAATATGCACAAACACATCCGTCTTTATTCATTAAATGAAACTAAAATCCAACGCCTTGAGTTAAATGTGGGTTACTCGAGTTCAAAGATTTTTTAGCTTTTTTTTTTTTTTTTTTTTGTCAAAAATTAAATTAGGTTTCCAGAAAGAAATAAAAAGGTCTGGAATTAATAACAGTTTAAAATTTATTTTAGTAACTATCAAAACATTTCAAACCAGGTAAAAAAATAAGGGAAAAAACATTTATTGGTAACATTCAAACACGAATTCAAATCTTTTCAATGCATTTTTTATACGTAATTTAGGTTTTTGTACTTGCTTTAAATCAAGTAAAGAAATACTTATCGATGCATTTGATCTATTTTCAATTGAAAACATAGCTAATGTTTTTTGAAGGGAAAAAAACAGCAAAAAGCTTCCATATCCGTTTAAAAAAATTAATAACATTTCTAAATTTTAAATGCAGACCATTCCCATGTTTTTATACAATTAATTCACTGGCAATATTTTGATATAACCTATAAAAAACAATGATTTTTTTTAATGAATCATGCATTTTATATTTTATGTGTATCATTTAAATATTTGTTTTTGCAATGACAAAAAGTGCGATTCCTGAAAATAATTTCTTTACATAAATGATGTAGTCTGTGGTATTAATCTAATAATAATAATATCAGTAGTTAAGAATTAGTAATAATTGGTAATTATTAATATTAAGTAACGTTTAAAACTGATTATTAATAATGACCCTTATTAATATTAACAATAACTAGTTAATTTCGTTTGATCATAATATATATAACAAATATCCGTATTTATCCTTTTTCAAATTTACAAAAGACTGTTTAACATTTAAGCACATATCTTTAAGCATTACTTTAAAGAAAATTTAAAGCTCTATTTGCTTGAAAAATAGAAATTAAATATTTTTCTCATAGAAATTTACGAAAATTTTGAATCTCAAGTTAAGAAAGAGCACGTGGCATGATAGTTTTCAGGCTTCATTTGTCAGTCTTGTCGTTGTCTAGCTTAACTGCATCAGCCGTTGCGTTCAATGCATCATGATATTCGTATCACGGAGTTTACAGGAAGAATATTACTTCATTTTTTTAAACTAGAAGGCGTCTTCGTCTAGATAGTCTATGGTTCTACTAATATTATCTCTGATATGATTGTAGTTGGTCAATGAACGAAAGTTGTATTGGAAAATCTCATGCATAATGATTGAGTGCTTGATATTATATACACACAGCACGTTTTGTTTCCTTGCTGTGGGAATTTTTCCTTCCATAATATTCAAGAACAATCAAGTCAAAATTAATGACTAAAATCAATTTGAAACTTATCCCCTAACAGGAATTAATGCGTTGCCAAATATGCTTAAAATTATATAAATAAAACGTGAAGTGTACGTTCCTATAGCTATTTCTAATTTTTACTTATTCTTAACTTTAATGGCATACTGATAAATCAGTTAATTTAAACATAAAAACCTCCATTGATATTCCCCAAAACAGAAATCGAAAATTTCATATCAGGTATTAATACATGCTCAAAAGGGTGAAGATTTTTTAAGCCTTCTCAACGTTACAGACAGCTGTGGACAATTATATGCACTAATAATAAAGTTCTTCCAATTTTTTAAACGAATGATGTTGACGTCACACGATTCCAATAAAAATAATAAATGACTTTAAAACTCATTACTGCCGGTGTCCTGACATATGGGTCCAGCGTTTTCCCCATAATCTGGCACATTTTGATCGAGTGCCCAGCTTTTAATATTCATCGTAACCAGTTTTTTCACTCTTCGTCCTTGACTCTCGCTGATTCATTGGGTGATAACCACCATCTAAACATTTTTAAATCTTTATTTGCTATTAAATTTTTACCTTGCATTTAAATTCTTCAAGAGCTTTTACTTCTTAATTTTTTTTCATTGGAAATACAAAATCCTGTGCTAGTGTTTCCAGTGTTTTTTAACATTATATTCTGCCTTTATGTAACTATTCATTTATTTAAATTTTAATGATCATTTGACCACTTTTTAATCAAATGGATGGCGCAGCTTGGCCAAAGATGGCCCTTGTGCTAAAAAACCTAAAGCAACCAACAATCCCCATGATCTGGGCATCAGAGTTCGAGTCCCGGTTCGGGTATGGTTGTCCCCCCCCCGTGTTCTATCTGTGAGGTGTGTGAAAGAGCTCCTCCCCCCCTGTAAACAGGGATTGCGCAAGCGAGGGTGACACATGAAGTAGGTAAGTTGATTCCTGGCTTTAGACAAAGCTACTGACAAAACAAGAGACACTCACTTGGCTCAAATCATTGACAGATAATTGTCAGCGAGCTTGTAAAGAGCGATAAGTCAGAACAACAACTCATTGATATTTTATTAAGATAGGAATATTGGTATAAATTAAAATCTCAGAAAAATATGTATAATAAAATGCAAGTTGACAGAAATATGGCCAAAATTATAAACATATTTTTTAAACGATTTTTTCTGAAGTTTTGTATTTAAAAAGCTTCTTTTGTTTTTCTTAAAGGCAAATATTTTAAATCCTTTTTAGATGTCCTTAGGCTCATTTTGAATCATGACGTTTTCTGGGATTATTGTAATGAACGTATTACGCCTATTTTAAACAATCGGGAATTTTATAAAATTTATTATTATAACAATAGATATTTGGATGATATCAGTCATATAGATTTGACTGATGTGAATCAAGTATTTGAAACTTCAATCAAAAGTGAGAGAAAATTTTAATCTGGAGTGAGAGAAAAAAAAATGAAGAAATTTTTCAACGTTAGTTATGGTAACGCAAATGCGTGAATTTTCTACGCCAGTTGGGGTAAGGCTAGGCAGATTAGAAATTTTTAATTTCCTTTATTCTCTTTTATTTTATTTCAATTCAGAAATTCAATTCATTTATTGTTTCAGAATGAATTCGAAAGATCGATTAATTATTTAATAATAATTAATCAATTTTAATTTTAATTTCTTTAACTTTTTCTTTTAAATTCTTAAAACACTAAGAAAATTAACAGAATCGTTTCAAATAATAGAAAATATGTTAAGTTTAAACTCTTTAGAGTGAGGAAAAAAATTGAAAGTTTACTGATGTAGCGGTGGGGAAATGAAATAAGTTTTTGGTGGGATAATTAGTTTTTAATTAATAATTGAAATTCTAATTAAAAATTCAAAAAAGAGACTCCAGGTGCACATTCCCTATCCCCAAGGTATGCACGAACCAAATTTGGACGTTTGAACGATCTGGCTTGTAAAGCGCCAACACACACACACACACACACATTGATCTTTATTATAAATATTTATTTTGCTTTCCTAAAATCTTATTTCCATGTGTCATTCAATTGGTCTTATGTGTCATCATTCTTCCATGTGTCATTCAATTGGTCTTATGTGTTATCACTCTTCCATGTGGCATTTATTTTAGTGAAAATAGGTAGAAAGTTGGGGAATTTTTAATTTAATTAAACCTTTGATCTGGGTAACGTCCATAAAAGTGTGTTTTTTATTGTGAAATATAATGGTTATATTTTAATATGAAATACAATGGTTTTATGAAAAAAAAATGTTGTACTTAATATTAACAAAAATATCTTTAAAAGATAAATTTCCAAATATGTTTTCGTCTGTATATTTGGAGTAACAAAGAAGTGATAATGTATTGTTGAAAAATTCCACAGCCACCTCTTAGATTAGCATGCTACAGAAAAAAAAATAAAAAAAAAACATTTATGAATGTCTAATTTTATAAGAACTCAGTAATTCAAAAATGTAATAAGGTTTAGAAAGATAAAATTTCGTATTCTGTCTTTGCTTGTTTTCAACTAAATCTTCGAAGTCATTCAACGTTAGGAGGTTTGTCTGTCTGACTACATGTGTTAATAACAGAATAAGTTAACAATAACAGAATAAATTAACAACTCAACAAACTAAATAGATGAAATTCGGAATATGATTTCATTAAAAGATTAAAGCCTAAGTCAAAAGTTTTGCTTCCAAGAAGCTGAAAAGAAATTCCATAGATATAAAAAAGAAGTTTTAATTATATTAACGTCCCGTTTAAAGCAACACGAGGGCTATTTTGAGACGGACCTCTTAATTTTGAACCACGGTGAGATGGCGAGGACAACACCTGAAATGGCACCCCCCTCTCCACACCACGCCACACTAGCGGGTGGACGTTTGGCCTGACAGATTTAACATGCAAGAGACCCCCTCACACGACGGATCTTCGGTGGAATCGAGTCTCGAACCTGAAACCCTCCTGTTTCGAAGCCGAGACCTTACCACCAGGCCACCGCGGCCCCATAAAAAAGAGTAATACTGTGTGAATATAAAAGGACATCGTAAAGAGAATAAACAATGGCTTTTATGCTATATGCCGAAACATGAAATTAATTTTAGATAATTTAAACCAAACTACATAATTATTTTGCATTTATTTATAATTCAGATTTACTATTAAGAATTTTAGATGATACTGCCGCATTTGAAAAGAAGTAATCGACTCTCCATTGTCGAATAGTTAGAACACTGGTCTTGAAGTCCAGGAATCGAAGGTGTTCGAATCCAGGTAGATTCAAAATTTGTGTACATATTTTTGCTTGATTTGTTTCTCGATTATTTCGTGTTCCTGCAGATTCTGGACCTTTCTTTGATTTACCAGATAAGTGCTCTGGACTTTTCTTACTATCTCCAGAGAAATATTCTGGAACTTTGCCTGCAGGTATAAAAGCAGATTTCTGTCATAGTGTTTAGAGCTGAGCTAAAAAATTGGATTAACTCTACTTCCTATGTGTTATTGAGTTCTATCTACGTAGCAGTATATCCCATTTATATCGATTATAAATATTATACGACGAAAAGTTTGAAAATTCGGTTAAAACTTCATTACGCTCATACATATTCAAGTATAAATTGCTTACAGTGTCTCAAATTACATAAAACGGGTCTCGAATTTTCATTTTTTTCAATAATTAGGTTTCGAGGTTCTGGGAAATGTCACGGCCTAGTCGTTGACAGATAAACAACCACTGTTCATTGTTCCGTTTGTTGGCAACCTCTCGTAAATTTCCATTTTTCTCTCGGAAATAAACAAAGTAAAAGATGTTAGTATGCATCGAGGTATCACTCTAGTCAAACACTTTTCATTCATTGTCTGAATTTGACCCATTAAGTGAAAAAGGATTTTGCAAACAATTAAAAATTATTTACCGTTGTTTTGAAAGATAAATCGGTTTTGGAGCACATTCCGTGCGTTATATGTCAACTACTTTGAGGGTTTTGGAAAACTTATTTCTAAGACTAAATTTTGAAATGAATTTTATTGTGATAATTTTATAAAAAATGATACGGTGTTTTTTTTTACCTCGATGCAGACTTTAAATTCATGATAATGAAATCATTAAATCAAAAGCAGATGTGTGTTCTACAAGCAATTGAACAAAAACCTGCGCAGACATGACAAATCAGGTAAATACAGCAGCGTTTTTCATATTCACCATACCTTTCAATAATATCTAAAATAAAACTTTCATATAATTAATGAGTATTTAAAAACTAGGAAATTTACATTTATAAAAGGGCTTTGAAAAGATAGACTACCTGAAATTTAAAAACAATAGCAGAGTTTAAATTGTTGTTGTTACCTATGGCACTTTACAAGCCCGCCGACAGTTATCTATCAGCAATTTTAGACGAAATGAGCAATTCTTGTTTTTTCAGATGCATCAACTAAGGTCAAGAGTACGACTTAGCTACTTCATGCGTTCACATTCGCTTGCACAGCCCCTTTTTAGAGGAGGGAGGCACATTCACACATCTCATATAGAACATAGAAAAAGCCATGCCTGATTCGAACACAATAGACCCAGATCATGAGGAAGGCGCGTTACTCCTATGGCAGGATGCCGGCGAGTTTAAATTGTAAATAATAATAATAATAAAGTAAAATGCGAAATAATTAATATAATATAAAATATAAAAATATTAATATATTAGATATATAATATTTGGTTATATTATAATTATTAGTTAATTATAAAAAATAAATAGTTCTTGTACGGAGTGCAATGTTTTTACTTCAAACATCGACTATTTTCAGACTAGCTAGAGTTCTGGAATTTTTTACAAGTACATGATTTCGATAATAATAAAATAATCTAAAAGAATTTCACAATTAGATGTATATTAAGGATATCGATTAGTTGCATTTCCTTTTAAAACATGTTCTAACGCAAACGAAAAAATTTTTAGTGTATGTTTTTTTTTCTTCTCCTAGCTTACTTAGATTAGTATAATTCCAAAATAAATTGCATTGCACTCACAATGAACTAGGTTCGAATCACAGTTATTGCAGTAATTCATTTTTTAACAACTTTCAAAAAAATTTCAACTTTTCAAAAGGAAGTGGGTTGATGATACAAACTAACGCGTTTTTTTTTTTCTTCTTTTCTTTTGCTGCAAAAAAAAAAAAAAAAGAATTTGATTTAGTTTTACTAACGTCCTGTTTTAAAGTAATTCTAGAGCTATTTTGGGACGGAACTCCTAATTTTGAAACGTGGTCAGATGACAAGAACGATACCTGAGATGGCATCCGCCTCTTCAAGCTTCCACACAATACCATAAGGAAAATGCTTGGCCCCGTCGGTTCTTCGGTGGTATTGGGTCTCTAAACTAAAACCGTCCGGTTCCGAAATCGAGATCTTACCACTGCAGCCTGAACAAAAAATTGGAGTAGTATAGATTGAATAATATTAAAATCATATAAAATCATTCATTTCAAAAGTATGCCGAAAAATTGCTTACAATATTAAAAATTAAAAAAAGAATAAAAGAAAATTGGAAATTATGATCATAAATCTAAAACGATATGAAATTATTTATATATTTAATTTTAAAGAATTAAGTAAAGATTTTGATATGTTAAAAATGCTTTTAAATCGTTTATACTTATTCTGAGAATTTAAATGATGTATGTTAATTGGATTCAGAATGATAATTGTATGCACTATCAACAATATACACTGATGGAAAAAAAATCCCAACACCAAGAAAAAATTATTGTACAGTAATGAAATTTTAGGAATACATTTGTCTAGGTAACATATTTAATTGATTAAATTTTCAAGATCACAGGTAGAGCCATTGGCGAGAAGAGTCATTTCAAATGTGAAATGTTGGTACATTAGTAACCGGTGTAACCACCAGAATTTTGAATGCAAGCATGCAAACGTGCATGCATTGTGTCGTACAGGTGTCGGATATCAGTTTGTATGATGGAGTTCCATGCCTGTTGCACTTGGGCGATCAATGCAGGGACGGTTAATTCTGGTTGTGGATGACGCTCGAGCTGTCGTCCAATGATGTCCCATACGTGCTCGATTGGAGAAAGATCTGGTGATCTAGCAGGCCAAGGCAACATGTCGACACTCTGAAGAGCATGTTGGGTTACAACAGCGGTATGAGGGCGAGCGTTATCCTGTTGGAAAACACCCCCTTGAATGCTGTTCATGAATCGCAGCACAACAGGTTGTATCACTAGATTGACGTACAAATTTGCAGTCACGGTGCGCGGGATAACCACGAGAGTGCTCCTGTTGTCATACGAAATTGCTCCCCAAACCATAACTCCAGGAGTAGGCCCTGTGTGTCTAGGCCGCAGACAGGTCACTAGCAGGCGTTCACCTGGCCTCCTTCTACCCAACAAACGGCTATCACTGCGACCAAGGCAGAACCGGCTTTCATTAGAAAACACAACACATCTCCACTCCGTCCTCCAATGAGCTCTAGCTTGACACCACTCACGTCGCAAACGGCAGTGGTTTGGAGTCAGTGGAATGCACTGTACAGGGCGTCTGGCTCGGAGCTGTCCTTGAAGTAACCGATTTGTTACAGTTCGTTGTGTCACTGTGGTGCCAACTGCAGCTCGAATTTCAGCTGCAGACGCAGTACGATTAGCCACAGCCATACGCCGAATACGACGGTCTTCCCTCTCAGTAGTACCACGTGGCCGCCCGGAACCTGTTCTTCTTGAGGCAGTACCTTCCCTTGACCAGTGCCACCAATACTCATGTACAGTGGATACATTCCTGCCAAGTCTTTCAGCAATATCGCGGAAAGAAAACCCACCTTCTCGTAGCCCTACAACACGACCTCGTTCAAACTCAGTGAGCTGTTGATAATGGCTTCTTCGTCTTCTCAGAGGCATCCTTGACTAACATTAACCCACTACTTCAAATCTCAACTGTAAATAACGATCACGAACCTTACAGCGCTTATTTAAAGCAAACCTCATTTGCATGTTCATAGTGTCGCTACTAGCGCCACACTTACGCGCGTAGCTCGAAATTTGAATCGACGTCATCTTTCAGATGTATAAACACGCCTACGAAATTTCGTTTATCTAGCACAGCTCCTTCCAAGTGTTGGGATTTTTTTTTCCATCAGTGTAATTAAAAAAATAATAACTAAGAATTTTCAACTTGTAAACAAAAGTTTTTAATGAGATCTCAAGGATAAAAACTATTATTTTTTCTCTTTCATCCTACATTGCAAAAAAAGAAGGAAAAAAAAAACCTTTTGCTTATGTAGTACATGCTTTAATCAATAACTTCCAAAACTTTGTTACTGAAACATTCATTATTTGATACTGATTTTCAGTATCGATAAACAAGATTCTTTTACAAATATTGATTAAACACTTTAATCGAGTATTATCCTTTTCAAAAGTATAAAAGTCAACTTCGCATTTTATCTTTCTTTTTATGCATTATAAGATTTTTTGTTGTTCTGCGCCACTTTTTAGTTTTTGTATTAATCGTATAACTTCTAATCTCATCTGGTGACCAACTGGTTTGTCGGGAACATATTGGTTGCATTTACTTTCAATTAAATGTTATGCATGATTTGATTTTCACTATTCCCCTAAGAAAATATTTTGGGTATGAAATTGTGACATGCACCATCTAGGTTATTTTAATACATTACACTTTTAGTACTTCGTTCATTGTGTTCAAGAATCATCCCTACAGATCTCAATTCTAAGACATTGAAAAGCAATTAAAAACTTAATTTTTGTGATAATTCAAATTTTAAATTACAGATAACTGCAACCATTTTCTTATTTCTCATGCAAACTACACAAATATCCAACCTATACCTTCTTCCTTACTTTCCAAAGATGAAGGAAGATTATATTTGACGGAATAATGAAATTTACTTAATTTATGTTAAACAATGAAATTTATTGGTGACATTATAAAGGGTGTCTCAAAATTAACATAAGGTTTGAATTTTCCACAATTCATGCTGTAAAGTGTTAGTAACTCTATTAAAAAATTGTTTGACAACTTATAGTTCAGAGTTAATAAAAATATAGCGTAATGCGATGAAAAACGCGTTTTCATTGCTTAATTAAGTAACAAAAATAATGAAAGTCTGATGGTCATAGTTCAAAATTTTGAGAAAAGGCTCCATGGATCGTGTGATTTAACACCATGGGACTTCTTCTTATGCTATTATTTGAAATCAAAGGTCTATGTCAACAAGCCCACAACCACGCGTGCATTAAAGGAGGAAAATCAACGGTGCATCAGATAAATTCAGTCACATTTACACAAAATAGTCGTGGAAAATTTCGATAAAAAAAAGTGCGTATATACCAGCAAAACCGTGAAGATCATTTGTTCAATGTGTTATTCCATACATATCCTGTCCCATGTACTTTACGATTCAATAAAAATATAACAATTAAAAAACGCGTTTTTTAAAGTTAATTCAAATCTTGCTTTAATTCATTGTTCTATCATGTAACATGAAGTCGCAGTGGCTTGGTGGTAAGATATCAGCTTCGGAACCTGAAGGTTGCAAGTTCGAGGGCTGAGTCCAACGAATAACCGCCGTATAAACAGGTCTGGTGTACGTTAAATCCGTCTAGGTCAAACATCCTCTCGCTGGTGTGGTGTGGAAGTTTGGAGAGGGGGTACCAGCTCAGGTGTCGTCTTCGTTATCTGACCACAGTTCAAAATTATGAGCTGGGACGTTAATATAACTAAACTATCATATTATAAACTCCATTTCACTAACCATAAGATATCATTTGTCAAATAATATTTTTAATAAAGATACCAACACTTTACTCCACGGATGGAGGCAAATTCAAATCTTAATTTCAAAACATCTTTTTTTTTAAAAATATTTTGAAAAAAATTGCAAAAATCATTAAAATTTGTACGGTAATTAAATTGATTCATTTAAAAAAAACTCAAAATTTTTAAAACGATGTGAAAATTATTTTTACTCAATTATATTTTCAGAAATCAACGCGGAAAATCGTCAAAATCTTGTTTAATAGTTTATAAATTAAAAGTCTAAATTAAAATTCGCTGCGAGGTATATATATTCATTATCCGAAGCATGTATATTCCAAGATTGGTAGCTTTAAGCCAAATGGTCTGGCTTTAAAGCTCCAACATTTACATTCTTGTCCATTAGTAACAGAGATAGTCTAATCATAAGTCGTTATCATTTCTTATCACTGACTTTCAATAAAAAGGAATTATAACATATCGTTACAACAAATAACTATTTCAAAGTAATATTATGTAATATGGATAAATCCTTGTATCCTTACTTAAAACTCAATTTGCCGGATATCAAAAGTTCCATTTGGTTGAATTTGGTTCCATTTGATTGAGTTTGACTGTAATCCATTTATTGGTGTATCTCATATTAGCTTTCGGCGGTTAAATTGCCTACGCCAGAAAGCAAAATGGTTCCTAAGTAAACAACCCAATGATGAAGCATTAAAAGTGCAATGGCAACTATAATTTATGTGCATCGGCAACTTGGCATTCGTTGGCGATATTAAAAGGCGCCATATACTGAATTTCAAACAAGTGGGATTTTCGATACATGGTTTTGGGTGACTAAATAAAAATTATAATTTTTAAATATTCTATATACCTTGGTGATACAATTTATGTTAGCTATTCTAGTAAAAGATATTCAAAGTAAAAGTGTATCTCATAAGAACTTCAATCCCAACACAAAATGAAATTTTTAAATATGTCCTTTCTTTTTAAAACTGAGGCCAGGGATAAACCAGAAGGAGTTGTTTCCCCTAAACTTTCTCGCATACTCTGTTATAAATGTGTCATTCCAAAGAACGCATTTCATGATATAGACATACAATAGTTACAAAATATTAATCATCGGTGCGAATTTAACATTAACTTAATAAATCTATTCTCTCAAAGCAGGTTTTTTTTGGGTGGGGGGATTGATCCCTGGTTTGCATTAAATAGTAACAACAATCAAATTTGTGCTTTAGAACGTTTTCCCAAATGACTGGAACAAAAATTTGAGACAAAACGGCAGTTTTAACCAAAAAACCCTATATCATAATTGATATATATGTTATTGCTTTTTTAAAAAAAATCTGAGGAGTAAATGAGTCTTGGAGGTAATGAGTTATCCCTGTGAACTGGGGAGTCATGCATTCGAGTCTTGGTTCGATGATTGTCGTTTATTCACTCTGTGTTCTGTGTTTGAAAGAGCCCTCACTCGCCACCTCGCAAAAAGGGGGTTGTGCAAGCGAGTGTGGAAGTGTCATCATCATATGAGCTGTAAGTCAATCTTCTGACCTTCTTGGTGTTCAGAGGTCTTTACCCTCAGAAGCTGTTGCACCCTCTTTTCGTGGTAACACGGACACGACATCCTCAGATTGCATTTTTGAGCCATCGCTAAAAATACAGAATCCAGTATTTGTATTTGTTTCAAAATTTGACAGGTGTCTAGACTATAGATGTTAAATCTGTGTACTGAATTTTATCTATCTAATTGTCTCCTTTTTGTAACTATCATGATAAATAATATTCAAATAGCCGTTCAGAAGGATTTCCTCTGAGCAGATTTTACTCAAAATTTGTTAAGAATCTGCGAATTTGGTGTAAAAACAATTCCAAATTTTCACCGTCTAACTTATTTGAAGTAATCTTTGTCACAGACAGATAGACGGACATTTTACAAAAATGTCCTTTTCAAATTTAGAGAGGTTTAAAAGGTGGAGATTTGTCAAAATCTCGAGTTCGAACTTTTTGACGATCACTATATTTTCTCTATACTACGAATACAAGAAAGTGTAAAAGGCTTTTGGTTCAAATTTTTTTTTTACCTGTCGCCAAACAAATAATCAGCAGAGGCTTCATTTCATTTCGTCGGTTTTGATTGCTTCACTTGATATGGGACTTAACATTACGGAAGATTTTTAAAACTATTCTCTGTTAATGCTTTATAACTTTGATTTTTTCGAATTTCACTTCAAGGTCCATTAATCTTCCTTTTTCTTATTTTAACTTGCTATATTACAGATATTCAGTTTGAGATTTATAAGTTATTTGGCATTGATTATTAATAAACCTCGTATTTGGAATCGAAAACTGACATCAATCTATGTGCTTCAATTATGGATGGTGCAGTAATTATGTTTAGAGATAGGATGTACTTGAAAAACACCTTTTGGCCTTTATCTTTAGTATTATTCGAAAGATAAGATTCCAACCCTGACCTACATGCTGATATAAACGATCTTTGCAAGCTCACGATGCCTGTCATATTTAATATAACGGATGTGGTTTGCCTAGAAATTCAAGGCCTGATTTGAAACTGATTGAGATGATTTAGTGTAACCACTCATCCAATTTTCTTTATTCACTCTTTCTTATTTATTATCATGTAAGAACAGAATGTTTTCACTTGAGGTTTTTAGGACCTCAAAATGTCAGGGCAAGAAATTGTTGAAGCCTCAAAATGCGTAAGCAACAAATTAGCAACTTATCTATTCTTATTTTGTTTGAGTTTGGAATCGGCTTTCACGGTATAGTTTTTCCATTATCTATCATCTGCTAATGTAGTTTTATTTTATATAACTTTTGAATTATCTATCGCCACCTGTTGTAGCATTTCCCTTAGAAAACACAATATTATTGCCTAACTCGGGCAACGTTTTTTAAAATTAAACCAAACAATTTAAAATATTGTTTAAAATATTGTTACTAATTAATCGATCGGGATTGCTGGTTCAGGGATAATTTCAACTAATTAAAATTAGGTGATTAGAAAATAATGAAGAAGTTTGTCGCATTTGGCGATACATCGTCAACTAAAGCTACAAATTGATTTCCATGTGATACATTCTCTGAACTCTTACGTATTGTTTTAATTAATTTTAGTCACTAACCAGCTTAAACCGGTTTGAAACAAGCACGAGACTATCAAAATCCCCACGCGTTGATATTTAGAAAAACCTTTTTTTTTTTTCCATCTCAAAATCGGTTGAGTTCCAAAACTTTGTTTGAAAGTTGAAAAAAATAATTATGTATGGAATGAAAGCGTTATATATATATATATATATATATATATATATATATAT
>JAPMOQ010009498.1:64245-138255 GCA_026543055.1 Argiope trifasciata
ACTGAAGTGACAAAAGTCATGGGATAGCAATATGCAAATATACAGATGGCAGTAATGCGCAGTTCGTTTTCCAGAGCTTTCATTTGTGTTCAAGTTATTCATGTGAACAGGTTTTTCGTGATTTATGGCGTCACGACGAGAATTAACAGACTTTGAACGTGGAATGTTAGTTGGAGCTAGACGCATGGGTCATTCCATTGCGGATATCGTTAGTGAATTCAACATTCCGAGATCCACAGTATCAAGAGTGTGCCGAGAGTATGAAATTTCAGTCATCACATCCCATCATGGACAGCGCAGTGGGCGACCACCTGCACTTAACGACCGAGAGCGCCGACGTGTGTGTAGAATGGTCAATGTTAATAGACACGCAACACTTCGTCAAATAACTGCAGGAATCAATGTGGAACGTACGAGGGACGTGTCTGATAAGACTGTGCGGCGAAATTTGTCTTCCTTGGGCTATGACAGCAGAAGACCGACTCGATTGCCTTTATTGACAGCACGACATTGCCTGCAGCGACTCTCCTGAGCTCGTGAGCATATCGACTGGTCCCTAGACCAGTGGAAAACCGTGGCGTGGTCAGATGAGTCACGATTTCAGTTGTTACGAGCTGATGGTAGAGTTCGAGTGTGGCGCGGACCCCACGAAGCCATGGACCCAAACTGTCAGCAAGGCACTGTTCAAGCTGGTGGTGGCTGCATAATGGTGTGAGCTATTTTTACATGGCATGGACTCGGTCCTCTGGTGCAACTGGACCGATCATTGACTGGAAATGGTTATGTTCAGCTGCTTGCAGATCACTTGCAGCCATTCATGGACTTCACGTACCCACACAACGATGGGATTTTTATGGATGACAATGCGCCATGTCACCGGGCCAGAACTGTTCGCGATTGATTTGAAGAACATTCCAGACAATTCCAGCGCATGATCTGGCCACCTAGATCGCCCGATATGAATCCCATCGAGCATTTATGGGACATCATCGAAAGATCCGTTCGTGCCCAAACTCCTGCACCATCCACACTTTCACAATTATGGACGTCTATACAGACAGCATGGCTCAATATTCCTGCAGAGGACTTCCAACGACTTGTGGACTCCATGACACGTCAAGTTGTTGCACTTCGCCGGGCAAAAGGAGGACCGACACGATTTTAACAGTCATCCCATGACTTTTGTCACTTCAATGTGTGTATATATATATATATATATATATATATATATGAAATATCATGAATTTTCATTTTCATTTAAAAATATACGTTATAGTTGTTATAGTCTTTGTCTATTTTTTTCTAATACTTTTCTTAATATCTTTTAGTGAAAATTCACTTATATTGATCTTAAAATATGTAACACCAAATTCCTGAAAAATAACTTAGAATCCTGCTGAATTAATAAAATATAAAATTATCATAGAAACGGAAACTTCCTGAAAAATATCATAGAATTCATTTTTAATTAATAAAATACAAAATTATCACAGAAAAAGTAGCTTCCTGAAAAATATCTTAGACTCATGCTTAATAATAAAATACAAAATTACACAAAAACTAAAGCTTACTGAAAAATATCTTAGAATCATGCTTAATTGATAAAATACAAAATTATCACTCAAACAGAAACTTCCTAATAATATCTAAGAATCACATTTAATTGAAGAAAAAAATAAATACAAAATTACCCCTATAAATAATTTTCGGTTAAGGTAAAAGATTCATTCATTTTTTTTTTCAAAGAAAACGCTTTTCTATATATTTCTCTTCTTTCAATTATCGAAGTTTTTTTTCATTTATTATAATTTTTTAATATTAATATCAAATGTTTTGACCGCACTTGACCTAACTGAAACAGTTTAACCAACGTCTCTTGTTGCCACCTTTCAAATACTAATAATAATGGCAACTCGCCATGGGTAATGATTTCAACCACTTGACAGATATTTCAGACGTAGGTAAATGGGGAGTTTTTTTTTATTTACTTCCATGAATATAATTGCAAAAAAAAAAAAAAAAAACCTGCAACATTTTGACGGATTTGGTAATGAGAATGTAATTTAAAAGTTTACGAAAATAACCACAAAATGGTTTTTCAGTTGGAAAGTTTTTTTACATTGTAGTTTGGGGGATTTGGGAAAGTTAAAAACACTCGGCAAGTGGCAATTATTCTTCATTTTACTCGGAAAAAAGTCGGAAAAGGAAGTAATCTGGGATATTTCACTGCTTCCCATGCTTTTAAAGTTGCAATCAAATTCGTTTTTCTGGCGAAGGGGCAGTGAACCGAATCCAAACCTCATTACTTATTATTATACATTCAGTTTTTCATTCAACGTTTACTCCGTTAATTTAATTAATATAAATAAATATCGGAAGTTAAATTTCAACTTGAGGAAAGAATTTTTTATCGGAATTATACTGTAGTATAAACATAACGGTAAATGGATTTTAGTGATTGAATAATGTTTCCAGTTGATGATTCCTTGGAGAATCAAACAGAGAAAATATTAAATAACATATTTTTTAGCCTCCTTTTTCTTACAAAGCTTTTAGTGCATGAAATAAAATTTGTAAGCATGTACTTCTTAAACATTTGATAATGAATGTTAGAATTATACTGTAGTGTAAACATAATGGTAAATGGGTTTTAGTGATTGAATAATGTTTCCAGTTGATGATTTCTCAAATCAAACTGAGAAAATATTAAATAAAATATTTTTTAGCCTCCTTTTTCTTACAAAGCCTTTAGTACATAAAATAAAATTTGTAAAGATGTACTTCTTAAATATTAGATAACGAATGTTAGAATTATACTGAAGTGCAAACGTAATGGTAAGCGGATTTTAGTTACTGGATAATTTTTCCAGTTGATGATTACTTAAACAACCAAACTGCAAAAGTATTAAATAAAATATTTTAAAAAACATTTTAGTCTTTTTTTTTTTTTTTTTTTTTTTTTGCAAACCTTTTAGTGCATAAATTGTAGTCCCAAAATTTGTAAACAGGCACTTCTTAGACATTCGATGTGGAATGTTAGATCTATTGGAAACTGTAATGAAAAAATAAATGGAAACAAAGAAATATCAGTATTTTCTAAACTCTTTTCATTTTATTAAATATTTTTATTTAGTTTTTCTTGTTTCATGTTTTATATAAAAAAATTAATAGATCCATCACAAATTTTTCATTTGCTAGAGTTCAAGAAATTTATGAAGTTGCTTTATACAATAAAGCCTTTTAACATTTTTCAGGGTTTTATTCGCAATTAATTAATTTATTTATTGAAATATTAATTTCATATTTTGGCGCCATCTGTTGTTGAATTAAAGAAAACTCAATTTCCAGATTTTATATTTATAATATTGGATTATAAGCAAAAGAATTAAATGTTAAGGTACGTAGTCATTTATAAAATTCCAGTAAGTCACGCATGCGCAGAAGGAAGATTTCCCTGCGCTGAGAAAACAGATAATTCAAATTCTTGTCTTGGTGGGTTCAAGTATTGCTACTGTACAGTTTCTGCGCATGCGTGATGTTACTGGATGGTTTGTTGTTGTAGTGTGTAAACCCACTTTTAAACTGGTTATTTACTGATAAAAGTTAGCTTTTAAAATATGTTTTTATTAAATTTATTATTTGTCATGAGTATCATAGGAAACAAAACTTAAGATGGTACAATTAAACTCTAATAAAGATCTTATAAATTACCGGTTTGATTTTTTTTTTTTTTGCATTTATATTAAGCTTTTTATTCCTTCATCATTAAATGTCATGTTTTTTTACAAAAGATTAAATTAATTATCTGCATTAATTGTTTGCAAATGCTTTTTCTACTGTAGTAATCGTTGTATTGATACAAAATTTTAAATAGATGTCACCACTGTTGTTTATGTAAATTAGTATCTTTCAGTTTTCCTTTAATTTAATTAGGAAATTCCTGAAATGTTAAGCAATGATATTTTGTCATAAAAAAGTAAGTATAGAAGTAAATTTTTTTTTAAGTTAGCTATTCGCTACATAGCGAAAATAAATATAATATTTTATTAAAATTAACTGGTACCTAGCACGTTGCCGCCGCAGAATAAATAATCTTGGAAATATCGCTTGAAATATAAAATAGCTCTGTAATTAGGAATGATAGGAAGAATGACATTTGTTTTCTCATCGAGAAGGAAAACATTCATTGAAATTGAATGATATATAAAGAAGAAAAATAAATGATATATATTCTATTTTTAAAAAAATAATTATTATTCAAGTATTTTAGGTAGCTGATAATTTCTTAAGATTTCTTATCAATTTTGTTTAGGGTAACCGTTTTTTTGTCTTCAGCAATAAATAAATTTTTTCATTTGACGCACATTTGAAGTAATGAACTATACGCCTTGTTGATAACCATCGAAAATGAAAGTCGAATGGAAGAACTGCAATCGTTTGAAATCAAAAGACATATCGGTGGGAATAATGGGAATGCGTAGAATGAGCACATATACAATAATCGACTTTTCTTTAAGAATAGTTACCCAGATTTTTACCACTTGTTGGTCTTCTGACTCTCATATACATGATCGGTTAGCATATGAGCGTTGTCTCTCGATTCTTGCCGCATGTTGATCTTGAGATTCTAAAGACGGGAATTTGCAATTCATAAACGATCTCTTTCATTGCTCATTTGTCGTTCCTCGTTTATTTGAGAATCTTGAATTCGTTCATTTCTGTGAGCTGCGCTGGTAGATCTATTAAGTGACAGACATTTGGGAGGTATATTTTTTAATGAAGCAATTAGCACGTTATTCGCTTATATGACCAAATTATCGTTTATTGGTTCACTGAATAAATATAAAAATTACTATTTTTATATATTACGACATTTAATTTTATAAAATAGATAATGGCTATAAAAGCTTTTTCAAAATCTATCATGATTTTTATTTAAGGTCATAAGTTCTGGTTATTTTTTGTGTTTTATTTGTCACTACTTTAATTGATGCATATTTCCATTCATATTTATTTACTTATTTTTCATTTCAGTTGTGTGCGTATCGAAATTAAAAGCCTGCATGTACAGCTCCAAAGAAAATTCCACGGAAAGAGTTCGTGATCTTCACGAAAATTTTTATCTAGAAAATGGTGACAAAAACATTACAGGTAAAAAAAAAAGACTGTTTTATTCTTTTATATTTAGTTAAATTTAAATTTATTATTTGAATTAACTAGACACCTTTGGTGACTGATGTATATATCTAAAATATTTGGCAAAGTTAAAGACCCCCTCCAATCTAAAACTCTACTGATTTCGCTAATTGATATTACATATGAAATTATTCTCTTCAGCAATCACATAAAATTCAAATAAATTTCATACTAAATCAATGATATTCTTCGTTAACTATTATTCATTTCCGAGGGATATTTCAAAACATTACTTCTCTGTATATTTTGTGGGGTGAAATCCTGACAGAGTTTGTCCTTCATAACCATTAAAGAAAATGTCTTATGTGCTGAATTCTTGATTTTTGCATACCTAGAGATCATGAGCTTTCAAATAAAATCAAAATTATCGAAATCAGTTGAGTGGTTTTGACTGGATAACTATGATTTCTTGATAGAAAATACCTTACAAAGTTTTGCTCCTTCGCTTTATCCCAAAAATGCAAGATATTGTAATATTTTCAAAACAGTTGACACTTTATGACATATCTAGGGGATTATGAGCTTTCATGTGAAATAAAAATTATCGAAATCAGACTAGTGGTTGAAACTGTAATACTGATTCATTAGCTTTCCTTATTATTTAAATTATAAAAAATGAGTCCCGGTGGCCTGGTGGTAGGGTCTCAGCTTCGGAACCTGAGGGTTGCAGGTTCGAGGCCCGATTCCACCGAAAAACCACCGTGTAAGCAAATCTGTGGCATGTCAAATCTGTCGGGGCCAAACATCTGTTGTGATGTGGAAGTTTGGAGAGTCATCCTCGTCATCTGACATCTTCCAAATTGCAAGGTCCGCCCCAAAATAGCCTTAGTGGTGCTTCGGAACGGGTTCTTCTTTCTCCCTTTGGTGTGGTGTGGAAGTTTGGAGAGAGGATGTCAGCTCATGTGTCGTCCTCGTCATCTGACCGCGGATCAAACTTACGAGGTCCATCCCAAAATAGCCTTAATGTTGCTTCAAAATGGGACGTTAATGTAACTAAAACTAAACTTGAAATATAAAAAATTCCTCTGTTTCTGTTTTTACTAATTCTATTAATGTTCATTATTTCCGAATTGTCCCATTCTTCTATCATATTTGCATAAGTTTTTTTTCAATTCATAAAATAAATAAACTGAGCCAAATAATGTTTTGATGAGTAAAATTAATTTGCAACAAAATTCAGAATGAGAATGTAATCTACGTGTAGAAGAAATGGGCCAATCATGTCTGCTCAGTCTCATGAGAAATGAATTTATTATGTGCATGATATGGATTATTCTGAAATGCGATTTTGCACAAAGATGTTCGTCTCTTACACACTGTGTATTTTGTGCTACTTATAAATTTCATAAATTTTTAATTTCATTTTTTGCTCTCATTACAAGCTACCGTTAATTGTTAATTTGTCTTTCTCTAATTCTAGCCACTCTATCCTATATTTCTGAATATATTTCTTTCTTTTTAAAGCCATACCTGCCAGGGAAAATTACTTTCTGCTTTTTCTCACGCATATTTAGGGAATTTGATGACATGCAAATAAGGTTGATGAAAAATTATATATTCTTGTAAAATAACACTTTAATGAACTCTGTTGAACATTGCGTTCAACAAATTAAATGTATTAGTGCAGTAACTAAATTATAAATAGTATTTATTTCTTAATATATCTGATTAGTCTGTACTTATGAAAAAGATTTGTTCTGGAATTTCTTTTTTAGATCCAATTATTCTAATTATTAAAAAGAAAGATCACTCTAAGATAATTATTAAACAATTTTGATAGTTACTCTAATATTCTCCCTCCCCCACAACACGAACTTGTCTTAGCAGCATTTGGGAGGTTATTTAATTTTTGTAGTAAATTAATACAAAACTCAGTGCTTCCATTCTATTATCGGAAGCAGTCTCCCCAAAACTTTCTCGCATACCCTCTAATAAAGGTACTACCCCAGAGAAGCTCATGCATGGTCTTGTGTGCAATAGTTACGAAAAACTCACCTATGGCACGCATTGAGCATTTTTACTCAATCTATCGTGTTATCTTTGGCGAGTTATTTAACTATTAATTTCTGATTAAAAGTATCCAAAAATAATATTTGTTATTTAAACGCATTTATCCCAACCTGTCGAAATAATAATAATAAATAAATGGCACAGAACTAGAATTTTAGTCACAAAATCCTTGACCAAATTTGATGTATCTAAGACATGGCGTCTTTTGAGTTATAGCCTTTACATGCTTCTGAAAGTAAAAACCGACAGGTCAACCCTTATTTGGATTTGACTCACAATTTGAAATAGACTATAGCAGTTAATTCTGTGTACTGAATTTTATCTATTTAGTTATCTATCTTTTCGCTTTGCACTGAAGGTGTTTGTTATATTCGAACAATTGAACAGGCCTATTTCCTCTAAACAAATTTTATTCAAAACTTGATTCAAATCTACAAGTTTTGTATAAAGATAAAAAAAATCAAATTTCTTTTTTCTAGGTCAAACGGTTTTTTAATTATCTTTATCACAAACTGCTGGACATTTTCCAAAAATGTCTTTTTCGAATTCAGAGAGGTCTAAAATATAGAGATTTTACAAAATCGAGTTCGAATTTTTTGACGATTACTATATTTTCTGCATCTATGTAAATATTATAACTATCTAGTAAAAATATAAACTGTGTCTAATAGTAACCATATCATCTCTTTTTTAGTAGACGATGCAGACAGCTTCAACGACAGCCTGCCCGACTTCAACTCGTGGATCGTGACCGTTTCCAGCCTGTCTCTGGCTGCCATGTTTGCCATTACGGGTGGAGCATTCGCCATCGTAAACGCCATTCGGAACTCGGCGGAAATGGTTTTCGGATTTCTGGGTATACTCATATGGAACAGTTTTGGATGTAAGCGTTATCATTTCTTTGAGCGAATCTTTCTATGCTCAACTATTTTAATAAATGTATTCAATACTTGCTTCTTTTTTGCAATCTCAAGATTTACTTGGCAATTTTTAGATTGTAATGAGTTTATCTGACGATTTTTAAATAAGACCAAGTTCCATTAAGCATATGATGCAGAGATTGAGTCAATTGAATTTTCGTTTATACTTGATCTTTCGTCTGTATTTTTATTATACTATATTTTATTATTACGTCTATACTTTAAGATTACGCAAGATTGCCAAGCTTCAATATATATGAGATGCCATAATTTCGCCAAAATTTGTGACAATGGTTTATATTTTTAGAAAGTTTATCGCAAAGCCTTCAAAAATAAAAAATACTGTATATTTCTTAAAAGAGAGCATACACAAAAAAACTGTCATATTTAGATTATAAAGGGTTTATTTGACGATTTTCAAATATCGCCAAACTCCAAAATATATATAAGTTAGCAAGATTTCGTCAAGATGATTGATTACCAACTGCACTTATAGATTTTAGATGTACGCTACCATCACCAAGCTTCATTATGTATACTATATATAAAGCCAAATTTCACCCAGATTGTTGCTGATAGTTTACATTTTTGGAAAATTATCTCAGGGACCTGAAATATAAACAATCGTTGCATATTCCTTAAAAGATAACGCACAGAAAAGCTGGAGATTCTTATTTTACTAATTTGCTAAAATACTTCTTAAATTAAATTAACAATCCACACACACACACAAAAAAAGAATTACTATTTTCCTTAAAAGTACATTATTTTACTTAAAATCAAAAATATATTGCTACAAGTCTTTAAACAACCCGAGCTTGGCAACATTCTTTTTAAAGTTCATTTTGAAATGTAAATAAAAAAAAACATAATACAAATTAAGGCTCAAAAATTCAAGCAGTCTTAATTTTCAATCAGATAAATTGATAAAAATAAGAATCCTTCATTCGAAATTTACATTATTAATTTTTCTTAGGAGGCTGATATGACAAAAGGAGTCATGTCAAATATTGATGGTCAGCTTAATTATTATTTTAAAATTTAAATATCAAAATAAATTCTTTAATTTAAATTCTTAAATTATAAAATATTAAATCTATCGGTAATTTTCAAGTTATCATTAGAGAACATTTTTTATCACATGATTATACTAATGTGCATGCGTCAACTTTTAAAAATTAGGATGCTTTTTTCCCCCTACTTTTACTTTTTAGAAAATATCGAATTTCTAAATTTTCTCTAAGATATGTGCTGAAAATTACACTTTAATATAGTTAATTTACACTAATAGTTAATTTACTTTTTAATTTTAATTTCTGCTATTGTGATGGCAACAAGGTAATAAAGCCTTATTTATTGCCTACGCGATTTCGAGCTTCAAGTTGTTGCCTACTCACTAAATCTTATTACATTATAAATAATATTATTAAATTTACATCAACCTTATTTACATTCAAATGATTCCAGTATCAGATTTTTAAATAACAAATTCAAAAGTACCAAAAATATCACTGTTGCCAATCTTAATTAACAACTAGTTACAAAATAAAATTAATAATTGTTAAAATAATCGTGCGTTATTTTTAAATAAAATATTTATAATTTATGTCCCAACAAAACTAATAATTTATAGCACTATTTTTTTTTTCTGTTTCTATAATCCATATTAAACATGCAATCATTTGTTATATACTGTATTTTTTTATTCGGTATAAGTAATGTTATATATTATATAAGTAATTGTATAGAAGTTGAAAATATTTGAAATAGGAAATTTCTGTCAATTGCCTTCCTATTTTGACCATGATTATTTTCAAATATGCATATTAAATTTTTAAAATTATGGCACGTCTCCTTTCCAGTTGTGTCTGGCGCAGTATCCATCTTCAGTTGGATCCTCCTGTACTTCTTCAAGTTCCGCAGGAACGTCATGACCCGAGAAGAACTGGAACAACACTGGGTCTCCGAGTTCCGGTCCTGCGTCGGTTTCAGCTTCTACCTGGTGGTCCTGTCGACTGCCCTCTTCGTGGTCAACGTGGGCATCATCTCCACCATCATTAAACAGCCCTGGGTGGACAGGAAGTTGAGGGCAGAGCTCAGGAAGAAGCTGTCCTCCGGCAAGTATGCATCCCACTCTCCAGCGTCCAGCATCGCTAAGAAACCGAAGAGTGACATCATATCTGTCTGAACACTTTTTAAGACTACAACATGACGTGATGTGACTTGCCTTCTTCATGTTAGTGACTTCCGGATTCAGTGCAATGTGGGTTTCGAACAGAGAAGTTGGGGTACAGTTGGTCATTTTTTCATCTGTCAATACTTTTTAAGAGTGCAACACGATGAGATTTGACTTGCTTTCTTCATGTTATGTGACATGCATGTCATGTGACTTCCGGATTCAGTGCAATGTGGGTTTCGAATAGAGAAGTTGGGGCACAGGTGGTCATTCTTTCCTCTGTTTATTATCGATATATGAATCATTGCTCTGTTGTTTTTATATATTGAAGCTAGTGGTGGTATGAAATATCACTTATAGATAGAGATATTTGTCTTCTGGAATAGAAGGGCAACGCGTGTATTTTTTTAAATAAATTTTTTACGATTATATCGTTTTGTATATTTTCTTCCCTTTTATAAATTTTATGTAAAAATTGCAAAATAAATAATTGAAAAAAAAAAAAAAAAAAACAGTTTTTCTTCAAAAACTATTGATGTGCAGAGGAAATAAAGGAAAAGTGGGACATTGAACAAACCATATGGGTCTGTGATATTCGAACTGAAAATTACTATTTAAAAATATTTCTTGATAAAAGCATTGTCACAGCGGTATTGTCAGTCTTAGCAAATGTCATTCATAGGTATACAAAAATAGTTCATTTTCATCACTCATAACTGGGCTTTCACAAAACAGCAATTGAAATTATTTCTTTATTAATCAGATCGTTGAAATCTCAAGTCGAAAAGCCTCTGAACATTATGAAAAAGAAGATAAGCAAAATGGAAAAAGAAAATGAAATCTATGATCGCAAACTTCATGTGAGAACATTATTATTTTTAAGTCATTATTTGTCTTAATTAAAGTTATTAACCAGTTTAAACCTGTTTGAAACGATCACAAGACTTCTCTAAACCTTCCTCTCTCTATAGATACAGTCGATTCCGGTTAATCGGACCGCATCGGGACGCGATCATTTTGGTCCTAATAACCGGCTGGTCCGATTACACGAACATGCCCTATGTTACAAGACGAGACGTGCTATACGTAATATATTAAAATGTCATTATGACCTTTATTGTGCGGCACACGCGTATGGCAAACATACAAACAAGAACTACAGTTGCTTATGAACTTTATTCATTGAAAAATAAATTTACAAACAAATTCTTTGAAACGATCTACATGATACTCAGCATGCAAAGCACAATAAAAAAAAGTTCTTATCAAATTCAAGTCAACGTTTGAAGAACTTACTACCGAGCTGCCCGTTCTAAGAAACAAAGTGTTTGTTCACCTCCCACTGGTTCTTTTCCCTTTCGGACTTCCTGCTGTACACAGGCGACTTGTGGCTTCTTTTTCATTTTCCCTGCCACGTTCTTTGGTCCGTTTAAACGGAATTTTGGTTTAAATAAGCGAATAATATTAGGCTTATGAACATAGGATTTGTTTCGGTTCTTTGAGATTCGGTCTGTATAAGCGGCTGGTCCGATTATCCGGCGGTCCAATTAACCGGATTCGACTGTATATATAATGATACTTTTCAATCGTGGTAGCATTGTACAAGCTTATAAACAAGCATTGTAGCAAAAATATTTTTGTAAATACAAACTGCTATTTTCTAATTTCTGAGATCATCAAACAGTTTCATAATGGATTAATCTTAGAACAGGAGTCGAATCTTTCAATATTTCCCACTTCAGAATGAATGAAATGACCTTTCCCCATTGAGGGAGAGAAAATGCTTTTATCAAAACTGTTGTTAAACGATAGTGAAGGTTTTTTTAAACATATTAAAATAATTTACAAAATTTCCATCGGAGGCCGATTTTTCTAGAAAAAAAATTAATTTTAACACAATAAATGACCGAAACGGAATATTGAAACAATATTAACATTTATTGGCAGGTCTCTGATCATCTTGCCATCGAACCATGTTAATTAAAGGCAAGGAAAAAATAACACGCTGAAGAGGAAAGCAGCTCAGTTTGCAGAAACAAGAATAGATTTGAACGAAATTGCACAAGAGCAGCTTTTGTTATTCGTGACCAGAACGATGTAGAGAAATGTGCTCCATGTGACCTCACTATCTGCAAAATTCTAAGTCGTTGGACAGTGTGTTCAACAGTAGATAGTTACTGACCATTGCAATGCTTTGTATATGAAGCGTTATAGAGTTGTGTGACGCCACTTCAAAGTTTCACATGATTGGTTGAATTTCGTTTGCGTACAATATTTTCGATAACATTTTCGAGCTGGTTCGAAAAAGTTGTCGATTATGAAACTTGCTTGACCGGTTTTGGATGGTAGAAAAGAAAAAGTGCTGGCGATATTTCACCGTGTGATAAAACCTTAAGTCATTCAACGTCACAACAAGATATCGTCATCACTACAGCTGGAAAAATCGACATAAAATATGACAGCGACTACAAACGTTTCTTATCCCAACCTGTTTTGCATAAAGCTTCCTCTTCTTTGCAAGTCTTCCTTCCGTTATATTTTATTTGTCTTAATTCTCATTCTGGATTGTCAATACTGTTTTCGTATTAATTGTATTAAAATAATGTTTTTCCGGAAAAAAACGCCTTCTGTAGAACATTCTGAAATTAATTTTTTTTTTCTCAAAATTCCGTGAGTGCATCACGTATATAGCTTATATACCGAATTTCGCAGCTAAGCATTTGCAATGCAGAATACTGCTTATAGGGGAAGTTTAACTGTAACCACCCAGTTGTTCATTCGCTTAGTTTTAGGTATTAAAAAAAATGAGCTGTCGGAAATTATGATGAATTTCTTTGAAATGTCTAAATTTAGAAATATATTTCAACTTTTTTTTAAATGAGTGAAATATTTGGAATTTTACATATTCACGAATTGCATAGGATTGGTTGATGATGATGATGTCGTGTCCGTGTTTCCACGGAACTTCTGAGGGTAAAGACCCCTTAGCCCCCAGAAGGCAGAAATCTGACTTCTAACTCAAATGGTGACACACGCATTCGCTTACACAACCCCTTTTTACAGGGGGGCCTCACTCAAACACCTAACAGATAATAACCATGCCCGAACCGGGACGTCCTGATCACGAGGAGGACACGCTACCTCTAAGCCAGGACGCCGGCATAGGATTGGTTAAGATACGAAAGTGATTTTCAACTCAGGTGTTTAAAAAAAATCGAATTCATTTATAAAATTCTTTATGTTTTAGGTGTCCCTGAGTTCGAAAAACCCATTTTTGGATAATGGTCCGTCTGTCTATGACAAACGAAACATTAAAATGCTTCTAGCCAAAAGGATAAAATTTGGTATACGGCTCTTATACAAAATTTGTATATTTATTACAAATATTAAAACAAAATTCGCTTAGAAGTTTGTTTGCAGAATAGATCGAATGTGATTCAACACGATAGCTATCAAATGAAGACCGCTCGACGGTCTATACTTTAAAAAAAAAAAAAAACTCGCACGATACCTGAAAAACGCCGATTTAAATGCAGGAAATTTGGTACGAGATTTTTTTGATTACAAATGTAGGTCCATATGAAATGCTTATTTCAATCAGTAGAAAAAACATACCTAAAATGTAGATTCAATTTCTGGATACTATTAATCACATGCCAGAGATTAATCGCTAAAACACCTGACAAGGATGGCATGATAGACTCAATAAAACTGCTAAATTCACACCAAAAATTAATATTTCATTACTATTGTACGTCAATGTCAACTCTGTGATAATACCTTATTTACAGAGTATGTAAGAAAGTTTTGGGACAGACTAGTTCAGGAGGTTAATGCCTAAATCTGAAAGACTGGTTTCGGCTAGCCAATTCAAAAACTTCAATTAAAGACAGCTATTAGGTAAATCTCCCCCCCCCCCGTATTTCGATAACTGGCCAGTCAAATTGCCATAAAAGTAACAATAACCGAATAAGCACAATAAATTGTTTTTAATTAAATTTGTGACATTTCATGCATAAAATTGTAGTTATTTATAGTTAGTATACGGTTTCCTTAGTCGCTCATTTGTCGATTATAAAAAATAACAACAATTAAATATTATTATAAATCTTCTATGCAATCTCTAATAATAATATAAATGAATGTAAATGTGCATATATTGGTTTTCTAAAGCTCAGATATCTAGCCTACAGCTACCAGATTAGACACATATATATTCAAAAGTGTGAAAATGTTAATCTTGGGACCTTTATTAATTGCTTTTTCTGAAATTTCAATTAGAATTTCATTTACAGTAGAATCTTATTTTAATACGAATAATTATTTCTTAGACTTTATTCACAATGGGAAACAATTCTCGTAGGAATCCATGTGAAATAGAAAAATGCATTCTGCTCTGGAAAAAAAAAAAAAAAAATGTTATTACGTAACTTACAATTCATTGTGCATGCTTTCTTTTTTAAACAAGAATCCTATTTAAAAACATATTTGTTTTCAGTTACACTTCAAAATTTGGCGAAAACGAGAGACAACATTATTGTCAGATGAATGTTTAGCGTGTACTGTACAATATTATTAGGATGATACTTCTCAACGTAAAATACACACAGACAGACAAAAAAATAAAATAAACGCTTTATGCCCTTGCAACTATATAACCCTCTGGTTATTTAAACAGTGTAATAAGCATGAAGTCAGAGGAACATGGAAAGATGCACCTGTTCGATCCATCCCTGTGACTATTGTTAATAAGCTTTGGTTGGGAGATAAAATGAGAAGTTTGAAATAAAATGGGAACCATCTTTAGCTTATAAAGTAAGCCATCAGAGATAAACTGAAAACTTATGCTAATTTACATGAACAGCCTTACAGTTTGTTTGTGATTATAAAAGTAAGATATATTAATTGTTCCTGATTTCAGAATCTCCTCTGCTTCGCTGTCAGATTTTTGCTGTATTATTTACCCCTTCACTGAGCAACTCACCTCCGCAACTTCTTGCTGTGACATAGAATGCAATTCCATAAGTTCTTTCACCAGCTCATCCATGTGGTTACTATGTATTTCTAGCCCTATAATATTGGTCCTAGACACAATTCCGTCGAATAAGGTTTCGCAAAGACTTGTTAAAAGCTTGTGGAGTCGCAGTCGACAACGTTCTCAGGTTAGAGCTTCTCCCGAGAACTGAAAATTCACTCAATATAGAAAAATGATGCGCAATTCCTCGCATGACATCATAGTACCTTGACGTAAAAGGCTATTATAATAATACAGCTTTAATTCTAACATGGGTAGAATCATGCGCATGAAGTTTTATCAAAATGATTTATCTGAAATTAAATATAACCAACATTCCCAGCAAACCATGAATGAAACAAACGAATAAACTAGGGTGTTAACAACAACTGAAATCAATAAAAATGATTTTTGCGTATATATGATACAGAGAACGTATAGTAAGCGGCAAAAAATGCTTTGAGCTAAGCTGCAATTTGGTATATGGTCTTTATACCAAACTTGTAGATTTCTGTCGAATTTTCAGCAAATTCCACTCAAGGGTTGTATATGCCAGGTTGTTAAATATAATTTAACACGACAATAAAAACAAAGACAGCTAGACATATAAAAGTCAGTCTTCACATTTAATATTTATACTGTAGATAATGTCATAGTTTCAACCAAATCCAGCTATGGATTGACTGTCAGCCAGTCTGTACTTTCAGAAACAAGTAAAAACGCGATAACTTAACCAAGGCCCGACATAGCCTAATTGAGTTCCGGGGAAAACACTTCTTTGGGGGCCCTCCTCTGCTTTACTCCTTCTGTAATGAAGAACCGTGCATAGAATTTGTGTGTGGTATTTTTAGATTTGGGGCCCCCCTCGGATATGGGAGCATGGGCAGCTTCTAGAATACAGCCGACCACTCCGCCACCACTGAAAGTAGCAATATCGACAGGATTCGTTGCGGTCGACTGCTGAATAAGTATTGTCCAACTTTACATTGACCGAACAGTCAAACTAACATTCCTTTCGGGGTAGTAAATAGCTGTCTTTCTCCCCATCTGCACTCTCTCAAACAATTGGAATGAAACTATCAATCTTTAGCATCATATCCTTCAGGGTTTTGAGATTACGTGGTACCATCAGTACTGTACTCAAATCATTATTGGCATTTCTTAACCCTACCTTAGTCGGGCGATGAACCGACCGACTACGTTCGAAGGAAAAAATTTTTTGAAAACTATTTTTGGTTTTTAGATGTATTATCAATTATAAGCACTATCAGTACAAAAATATTATTTGGGAATATAACATATTTTGAGAAATAGGAAAATTTGTGGTAAATTTTAGTGAAATTTAACCCAAACGGCACCCCTCTGCACAAAATTTTAATGCAACAATCGTATTTTTCTTTGTACACAAGTTATACATTATAATGATGAATGAAATGAACCAAAATCTAAGAAACATGTTGAGATGCAAAGAAATGACGGGTAAAAATATACGTAATGTGAACCTAGACAAATGTGCATTTTTTTCATAAATTCGCAACTTAATTATTCTAAAAACACCTATAACAGAAAAAGCATTTCACCAACAATCAAACTTTTGGTTCATTTCATTGCTTATACTATTTAAAACACACTCTGAAATTTTTATGTGAATATATCTATTAGTTTTTGGGATATCATGTTAATGGTGAATAATTTTTATGAAAATTAAAATTGAAATTAAAGACAAATTTTAGCTGAAAAATAAATTTTGCTTAAAATTCCTTTTTATAATAGGTTAGATAACTTCCTTTTTCTGAGAAGAAAAAAAAAACTGTTTTGGAAAGAGAAAAGTCTGAATTACAAGAAATAACACTTTTTGTAAAAATTGCCAATGTGGTCGAATACCAGTGTTTTCAATGTAGTCGGATACCTTAATGACTTAAATATATCAAATATGATATGGGTTTTTGTGAATGCAGTTATCTGTGTCGAATGTTACTTTCAATCGATTTGGAAAAATGTCTAAAACAAATTTCATTTTCGGATATTTTAAAAGCACGCCAGGTATTAATCACTAAACAGCTCGCCAAGGTTCCCAAGTTCGATTTAATCGAAATGCCAAAAGTTAATATTTTGTAGCTACTGAACAACAATGCATTTAAAGCCTTCTCTAACATGACAAATTTATTAGAGAATGTTAGGGAAACCACTAGCTATTTTTTTTAAATGAAAAGTTAATTTAACAAGGTAATTCATAAAAAGAATAATCTTTCTATTTATCATTCAACTAACTACTTTCTGTTTCTCACAAACACATAAGAATATCAAATAAATTTATATATCATTGAAAAGCCATGATTGAAATGGGATTTTTGGCAACAGAGGCCGTTATCCCCTAATTCCAAAAGAGCTTTGAAAAACCATTAAAATATTTTAAATAATAATAAATGATAGAGGCAAATACAGTTAAAAATCACTTTACATCTTAAAATTACTGCTGACACCAGACAACAGTTAAAAATTGTGAAGTTTGCAATCAACAATTATTGGGCAAAAATCATGCAAATTTAACAAAGAAATTCATTAAAGGAATATACTTTTTATCATACTATATTTGACTACTTTTATTCAAAGACACTGAGAATATAAAGATATAATACTTGAGCAATTTCATATCTTACAAGAACACAATGGGGAAAAAATTAGACGAATAATAATAAGGAAAAATTATATATAAGCAGAAGACATGTCATCACAAAACACTGCTGTTATCAGACTCAATTATTTGGAATAGTCAGATTAACAATCACGAGCTATTTGCAAGCAAAAAATGATAATTAAACAAAGGTACAACACTTTTCGTCATCACTAAATGATTACTTTTACTCAAAAACCACATTGTATGTATATATATAGGTTACTTATTCTTATAATGGTTAATTTTCAAACATTTAGAGATATAATTCCAGTTGTAAAAATGCTTAAAATCACAGATAGTGTTAAGTACAACCACCTATATATATTTGGCCACTCAACTAGTATAGTTTTCAGTAGCAATAGTTTTTATACATTTAAGCTTGTTGTTGATTTTGTTTATAAAATTAAAATAAAATTTGTTGAAAATAAAGAAATGAATTTATTGTCGTATCTTACCGATAGAATTATATTTTATGTTCTATGGGTCCGCAAAGGCATATCTGAAAAAGTTATAAAATCTAGCTTTCTATAGCCTATTAATCACATTCATTAAAATATTCAATAGAATATTTTAATGAAAATCCAGAATTTCCCAGACTAGAGAAAATGCCAGTTCTAACACATAATCATCAACTTGTGAAGAGGGGGGAAAGGTTAAACTGCAATTCACTCAAATATTATTCACATTGTAACATTTTAAACAAACAAAACAAATATTTATTAATCTGCAACGGCCATCCAATTTATGAAAATCAATATTTCAGATGAATTTTACCCATAAATTGGAAACCTCAAGAGAGGTCATAAGGGATCATTTGCAAATTAAAACTAAGCACCATTATGCTATTTATATTAATCTGTTCTTTTAAATGAAATTTGTGTCTCATCCACATTCAGATTAATCTATAAATGGGCCAATTTTAGTCACAAGACAATGATTTTTTAAATTATTATTAATATCGACAGTTTTTTTTTAAAACTAAATATGACTAACAGGAAGGTCTGGAGGACCATCTACAAAGCAGGAAATGCATATCTTTTTAGGAAATATATTTATTTAAACAATATTTCCAATAATCAAAAGCATTTCTCCAATTGGAACCATATATATAATTTAAGAGGTTTAGAATCTAGCCATTAGATCATTATAAGAGTGGACATTTTGGATATAAAATCTGTAATCAGAGCACAGAAATAAACTGACATATTTCAAATAAATAATATTAAATGAGTAAAAATAATGAAATATTAAAAATGTTATCTTAAAAGCAAAAGAATCTTGGAGCATATTTCAAAATATTAACCCACCATTATTATTATGTATTTAAATAAAAGAAAGAAAAACCATTATCAATTTTACAAATAAATCAATCAGTACAATCATCAGCTTAGTCATGATTCAATAGGATGCTTAAAAAATATATATAAACATGCTATAAGTGCATAAAATTTGGGGTGTTACATATCCCTCAAAAGCACAGTAAAACCATGTTTTAGATTAATAATAACTAAAGGGAAAAAAATCGAATCATATAATTCATCATTAGCTGCTTACTTATAGCTTTAAAAATGGATATTATTTAAACAGACATACTCTATAAAGTGAATCATTATTCCACTGCTTATTAATCATTGCCACTGTTTTATAAACAACAAAATATCTAGATACATAAAACACTTGTGAAATCACAGAAAAAAATTAACACATAGAAAGAATTCAATAGGTGAGTATTCAATTTGTAGAAAAGTTCAACAAATTAAATTATTGCAAATTTCAATTTCATTTTATAGCATTTCTTGTCATGTATAATGTATGCAGGTATCATCCATACCTACATATAGTATAATTACAATGAAAGATGATTAATAAGTTTCACCATGGACACACATTTAATTTAAATGGAATACCATGTTGTAAAAAAAAAAATGCTTTAAACAAAAACAACTGTAACAGGAAAACTACCAGTAACAATATTATGATAAACAGATAAATAAATGCAAATAATAAATATATTACAAAAAATATATACAAATAAATGCCAATTCTGTCAATGACTGAAAATATATATAGTTTTAAAAGGTCTTTTTTTATGTCATTGTGCAAATATTTTGCCACATTCTATATTGTAGAAAAGTTTTTAAGAGTATTTTTTCACCGACAAGTGTGAGTGGCTGATAGAAACAACACTTTCCAATATTTAATAAAAAAAATAATAGATGGCAACCCTAAGTTCATTTTCTTAAATGAATGCTTCCACAAATTTACCATGAAAATCGAATATACTTGCTTAATCTGCTTAAGAATATTTTTCTCTTTTTAATCAGAATTGATCAAAATGCTGATATATCAATAAATATTAGCCCTCTTGCAATAACTGTGCCTATATTAATGAAATCATTAACATAAACAGTATAAGATATATGGCAACAAAGACAATTATTCCCTGGATAATAGCTGAAATAAGACTATAGTAATAGCTGAAATAGGACTGTTAGACATTTGTCAACGAGGACTTAAGGCAAAACTAAGAAAGAAATACATATTGCACAATTTTAAGTCCCTCTCCAGAGCACAAATTTGCAGACAGAATTATTTTAGTATTTTAAGAGGAATTGGAAAGTGTCAATCTATATGACATACACCAAACATCATTGGTAAACATAAAATTTAAAAAATCAATTCAACCACACATAATCATCACCAAGCATAACTGGTAAATTCGAAATTTAAAAAAAAAAAATCAAATCAAAAATATTCAATGCAAAAAACTTTTTGCACTGCCAAATAATTTTGATAAAAAAAAAGGTACATGCAGATTCTGCAATAATTAAAAATATTTTAGAAGTTTTATAATAATTGTTTACCATAGTTGTTATAAGACCACCAATATAGATATAATAATAATAGTAAAAAACCCAATGTTCTTCAATTCGAGATTCACTATTGAAAGCTGAATAAATCTATCATTCAGAATTAAATAAATTCCACATGGTTGAACAATTGGAATAAATGTAAGGTATGAAAAATCATATGGTTAAATTTTTTGTAGAATGCTTTGTAAAAAGAATTTAATCATTCTGAAAGCAAGTACTTTAGATTTAGTTTTTTACGGTTTAACTGCATCTGCATATTACAAAATTGAAGGAGTAAAACCTAATCATAATATGGTAGCTAATTTCAGAGCTATTAGAGGCGGATGTACATTCATAGTGGCAAAAAAGCTTTAAATATTCTAAAAAATTATATTTTATGTTATTTGAGTCAACACTAGTAAAAGAACAAATGCATATCAACACCAATCATGACCAAATAAAAATTTGTTACTGACTTATTGTAGGAAACATAAACATAGAATGTATATATACTTGTTTCTATTTGTCTATGTTACATAAACATTTTTTCAAATTTTAACTATTTCAAGTAGCATTTACCTTTTTCTTTACTCCCAAATTTCCATACAAAAACAAAATCCTTAAGAATACATTTTAAAAACACAAACAGATGATCACTGATAGTTCCAATTTCAGTCAAACTTGATAGAAGATTATAGTTTTCATAGTTAAGAACACATAAAATTCAGATAAATCATACCCAAATTGTAGTACAGAGACAAAATAATAAGAAGAGATTTCATGACGAATTAAACCAATATATTCACATCATAAATGTAAAAAAAGCAATTGAAATTATTGACATAACTTTCATAACAATACAAGAGGAATTGAAAAATATAATACAAGACGAAATAATCATCACCGAACATCACTGGTAAATTCGAAATAAAAAAATCAAGTCAACAGTAATCAATGAAGGAAACTTTTTGTCCCACCAAATAATCATGATTTAAAAAGTTACATACAGATTCAGTAATAATTAAGATATCTGTTGTGGTGCTTTAATATTTAATAAAATATTCTTGATAGGGGAATATCATTTTTTTTTAAACTTTCATTTACAACCAAAACTGATAGTTATGAAGCTTTACATTTTCTCAGTCTAAGTGAGTCAAAGGCCAGATCAAGCAAACACCAATCATAGATTGGGATCCTTCAGATGATCTAAAAAATAATTATATTCAAAGCTTCATAACTAATCAATTTTAGACACTGAAGCATCATCATTTTTTTCTGACATTATTTAAAATATGTGGTAAGAATGATCATAAAATTTGTGATTATTCATGATTAACAAATTTAAAAAAAAATATTTTTAAAATTTTTTCAGCAGTTAATAAATAGACTGAATCAAAGAACATGAACATACATGCCTACCAATAATGGTTTAAGAATAAACAGTTGTACCATAATTAGAGTGGACACCCTGTTTATATTCATAAAACTCTCTTATTTGAAAATCTCGCAATTTATGATCCCTCCCTTTCTCCTTTGACTCAGAAAGAGAAAAAAAAAAAATTAATGTACATTACAAACTGTAGAGATCTGAATGCACAATATTAGTAATGATACAGTGAAATCTTAAACATATTTGATTTTAGAATGAATGAATTTTTTTTGTGAACACATACACAAAGAATAACATTCATTTATATTCTCAGAGTTTAAGATATTGTTTATGCCAGAATATTCCCCCTGTCATAAAAAAATGTAAGTATCATCTATCAACTTTTAAATAATATAAACATAATTTTAAAGAAAAACAATTTATTACTTTTGAAATAGCAGATGGCAGTGTAAACAATAAAAAATTGCTGCTGAAATACAAAATCTACGATCAATATAAGATAACAAAAGCACATATTGCTTACAACTAAATTTTTGATAACATACATGATTTTTAATGAATTTGTAAAACACTTGACGTTGCATTAAATATAAAGAAAATTTATTTACTTATTTAAATTTTATATAAATGACTTAAGAATTCAGTTTGTCAGTTTTAATAGCTACTCATACAAACAAACATAAAACAGAACTAATATTTTTTAACTTTTTTTTAAATAAAATTATTTTACCTTACTAATACGTTTAATTTTTTTTCATTAGCTGTAATTAAATAATTTAGAATTAAAAAAAAATATCAGTAGAATAGCATAGCAGAAATTGGATTCTCAGGGGGAAGGGATTTATTTACAATTATTATTATCATCATTAATATTATGAAGTTATCTTCAGATTTCTTTAAAAAAAATTTATAGAACTAATTTCAATGAGATGTATTAGAAGATGATATACAAAGGAAAATAATATCAAAGCTAATAGACATTAATGTGGATGTCATACATTTCAAATAAATTTGCTAGACTAGTTAAAATTATAAAACATTTTCGCTTAAACTAGAAATGATTCTCTAATGCCAATTGCATGTTATAAATTAAGAAATTTTCTTGAATTTGCTAATTGCAATCAACTTATATTCTTACAAATTAAAATGATTTTTTTTGAATTTGTTAACCGCAATCAACTTATTTAAGTGACACAAATTTAGGCGAATTTTCTTGAATTTGACACCTGCAATCTACTGATTTCTTGAGAAATAAATGTGAATTGAACAGAAATATTCAACAATTTCCAAAAGGCTTCAAGTGGCATCTTTTGAAATCTGTTCCATTTTCTTCAACTTCACATTTTAAAAAAGATGTTAGGCAATAATAAAATATATATATATATAAATGGATTTCAAATGCTCAGAAAGTAACATTTCGTCTTATTGTAAATTATAGCCTTGTATGTTTTAGTTTTGAATTAAGTCATTATATTTACAGAACACAATAACAGTATAAAAATATTAACAGAGCAAAAGTGCTTCATAAGTCAAAATAATTTGCAAACTTCTGATGCCTTTTGGAAGTAGAACATCATCCAATGTTTTCATTAATGCAATGTATAACTATGATAAAGTAATGACTAAGTTCAAATGGAACAGCATGGTAAAAATGAGTTCAAAAAATAACTAGGATGTTCAGTCCTAAATGAATTACTTATGCATAGTAACACACTTCCATCCAACATTGAGTTTTTTTTTCAGTTTAACATTTTTCTTCAATTTGCTGTTTAAAATTCCGGCTCTTACAGAGACTTTTGTAATAAACAAAATCCCTAGCATTTTCTTTGGCCAACATTGGTTTGTAATTTTGAGGTTCACAAAGTTCCTAAACAAGAAGAAAGAGAGGGAAAAAACATTAAAAATATATTGAATAAAAAAACATTTTAAAATTATTTTCCTTCTGCAGAAAAGCATTTGTAATAGAATACACGCAAGAAACATTTTTTTATTAATATATATTAAAAACAATACTTTTTTTCTGAAAATATACAAGTCAAAATGATAAGACACTGATTTAAATATTTTAATTTCAAATCTTTAAAGAATGTTTGAAATTAATCTCTTAATGAAATTACATGAGCTTATTTTCTTTATATCATTGTTTTAGCCTATCTTATTATTTAGAACTTTGTTTGATCTTTTATATTTCTAACAAAGGTTTTATTCTTCAAAAAAAAGTTTAGTCTTAAATATAATTTAAACTTTATAATTATAATAATAAGGGAATCTTATAATTTTCAAAAATATGGCTATTTTAATATGAAATAAAAATATTATTCAAAACCAACAATTGAAAGAGCTTTAAAAATATTGATCTCATTTTAAAAACAACTGTGCAATGCTTCAGAATTCTAGAACACTAAAAATTGAGGGGAAACCAATTATAAAATTTAATTTATCGAATCAAGTGGAATAAAAATGACACAATCAAATGACATAATGAATCATAATTAATAATTCATTTCATTTTTTGAATACTAGAATAAAATTGGTAATTCTGTTTCCAAAATAATAATCAGATATATAAATAGTAAAAAGGGAATCAAATGCTTTTATGTTGCTTCTAATTTAAATGCATTCTTATTTAAATCAGAAGCAAAATAAAATCATTGACAGTATCTATAATTTAAAAGATAGGGATAGTTAAAAATCATAAATAACCAAGATTTTATTATTGAAAAGAAGAACTTTTGCCTGAACACATACACACAAATCTCAAGTGTTATAAACAATGTTATGTTAAATATGTAACCTTAATAACTTCTTTTAAAATAAGAGTAAACTCTAAGGTGAAATATTTAAAAACTCTTTTTTTCTTCAAAAAGATACACATTTTCTGTAATATTGCAACAGAATATACAAGACCATAACTTCAGATTTAAATAGAAAATATCAACCATGTAAAGCCAGTTGCTAAAACAACCAATTCAGGGCATGACTGAAAACATTCAGCAGCAGGGGGAAAAAAAACAAACCCAGTCTTATTTTGTTATATGGTCAAATATAATAATGTAATTATTTTGCGCTTAAAGATTCCAAAATAAATAATTATTACTTTTATTGTAAATAGAATTTCGAATTTTGGGCAGAAAGAATTGATCAAATTTAAAAGGAATAGAAAAAATATTTTGCTTTCAGTAAAATGTATCCACATCTTGAAAAATTTAAGTATTTTTACTAGCCCAAATAAAATGTCAGGCGCACTATTAGTGAAAGAAAGAATATAAATAATTATCAATATAAGTAAGGTCATACAGTATTGTGATAGTATTATCAATGATAATCATTTCTTGTGAATCGTACACTTAGTAAAAACATAGTAATGAACCTGCCATCAAAGCAATAAAATTGAGTTAAAATAATAAAATTAGAAAAAACAAAAGTTAAATAATAAAATAAACAATGAAAGACAATGAAAAAAAGATTCAAATCACCAAACCAGAATACTACATCAAGATAATTCTTTTATAGTTGATTCCTCTGAATTTACATTATTTTAAAGAATTTACTCTTAAATATACAACAATAATATACATACATAAGTAAACAAAATGCATTTAATATCGCTGAAAACTGTTGTAAATAAAACTAATTAAAACATTAAAAGTATTGTTGATAAAAAATACTCAAAAATTTATTAAAATTACAGAAAAATTGTGCAAAAATAAAATTATTACTAAAAAGCAAAGAGTTAAATTGTTATTAATAATTTTTTGTACAATGATGCACTACTAAATTATTAAAGTAATAGGCCAAAATTTACATTAATTTGATAAAATTTTTGAAACATTACTTCTTAGAGAACAAAAGCTGTTATATAAGAAGTAATTAATGGCTCTTGGAAGTGTTAAGAGAATTAAGAGCATTAAATTATGCTTACAAAATGTAATTAAATTTAAATAAAACTAATATCTTAACTAATTAACCTTGAAAGGCAGCAAATCTAAAATAAACTGCTTGCAAATTTGTTTCAAATTTTCAAGTATTATTACAATAAAAAAGTACTAACTTAAAGTGATAAGGTATAGAATTAATTACCTTGAAGCTGGCATAAAAAGATTTGTAACCTCCTTCAATGAGATACATTTCAGGATAATACACAAATGGATAAAGACCATCATTCAAAAATCTGTCTCTGTTTCGTATGAAGCGCATCCTATAAAGTATATAAGCGTAAAAACAAACTCAACAAAAACAGAAAAACCAGTCAAAATAGTATAGTTATATGTAAATTTAAATAACATATATAGCACAGAGCTTTTAACTTAAAACCAGAAACTCGGAAATAAGCAAAAAATAAATTTGAGAACATCACATAAAATTATTTAAAATATAAAAATTTATGGATCAGATTTATAATCAGTCGATTCTGGTCACAAAAGATTGGAAATCATTTTGTTAGAAATTTTCAAGGTAAGTACATTTCATTATCTCATTCACTACTGACCTAGCAATTACAGTCATACTAATTCTATACAGTTGGGCTCATTTCTGTTCCAAACGATGGGTACAGGATGTAAAGGAAGGACAACCTTGGTGATAACTCATCTTACATCCACAGCCCTTGTATTTATATGTATGTAGCATTGGCAAGGTGTGTGTGTATTTAATCCAAGGAAAAATTCTTTTTTGCCTTTTCTTGTTTATTTTCACATACACACACAAATATATATATATATAAAGACATGGACGACGATCACAGATATACATGGAAACACATAATATATATATATTGAAAGTACCGTTAACAAAGAGCGAACAAATATAATACTTTTTGCCGCTAACGGAGAGCGAGCGAGGTGACTGCTTGCATCATTTTCAAACAACACTGGATGTGTTGTTTACAAAAAAATTCTCAAGAGTGCTCCCCTTCCATTCCAAGCATACTCCTGGGTTGGGCAAACTGCACCATCTATGTTCAGCATTCATTTATACATATGAACAAGTATACAAAGAATAAAAAAAGATACAAATAAAATAATTAATTAAATTAAAAATAATTAAATCACATAAACACCTTGTTTGACACAGATAACTACCTACTAGTGTAGAATTTATATAGTTGGTTGGGCCAGGACAGCGGTGAAAAGGTTAAACATGAATATATGATCATAAGTCAGAAAAGAAGAAAAAAAAAATTATCCCCTTCCTCTCCACAGTGAGTTTATTGATGAATACAGATATTTTTTTTTTTATTCATTTAATGTTTTTTTTGAAATAGTAAATACATGTCTATTTTTACAGATTTCTAAATTAGTTGTTGGTCCTTATTCTTTAGAGTGGACATCCTGTAAATGTTTGAGTGCATTATATATACACATGCATGACACGAAAGAATGAGACACAGCAAGGAATAAACAAAGTAAAATCCTTCCAAACAATTAAGATAGGAAATAAAAAATATAATAAAAATAACCTAATCCAAACTTAGGCTCAAGATATCCACCTAAAGAATGCATCAATAAGGCAATTCAACTATGCAATAAGAAATTTCTATAAATAAACAAAATATTTGAACTCAGGAAGAAAATAAATAAACAAAAATAGAAAATAAATATACAACAAGAGCATTCAGTTAGCTTCTTTAGTAAAGAAACCAGAAGCAATCAAAATTTCTGATGCTTTCTGCAGAGATTAAAAAATTGTATCATCTGGAATTTTCAAAGCTGCTTTAAGATTTCTTTATTGAGGAAACTCTTTGAGCCTTATCACTTGTATTTTTTTCTCTTACTATGTTTTTCCTTCAAAAACTAATTAATTACACAAACTTTTTTTTAATTGCATAAAATCACAATCCATGGCCAAGATTATAAATTAGTATAATTTACCTATACACCTTATATAAAAAAAATCAATGTATATTTAAAACTCACAAATTTTTACAGAGTAATTAAGGCATGTATACATTTTCATGCAAATCACACATCATTAAATATAAAAAATAATATTAAACAATAATTATACATTTCAAAAAATAAAAAGACAAAATAACAGTTAAAGTCATTTTTCAAATTCCTAAAGTAAAAAATTTTGAAAATAAAACGTACATGTTTGGAGCTCGTTCAGAGGAGAATTCACAATAGAAGAGCAACAATCTCTCACTTTTCATTCTTTTACCATCGTATTCTTTAGTAACATCAGAGTTGAAAAAGTCTTCATCCACATTTTCTTGGGAAAACAAATTAATGGCACTCTGAAACAAGCACAACATCAATTACTATTTGCTATTTTTAAATATGTAAATTATAAAACATGAATTTCAAAAAATAAAAATTTTAAAAGTAGGATCATGTAAAAGAAAAAAAATTATATATTTAGTAGATAAAGAATTTTATTCTTATTACTGCAGCATATGAATTTTATAATTTTTATTCAAAACATTACATTACTTTACAAATTTTAATACTATTTTTATTTGTTTATTAACTTATGTTATTTTCTAAAATACGATTCTATTTCAGCAAATCTAACCAAATATCAATTTTTTAAAATGTTGCGGTTTTTTTTAAAGTAAAGAATAATTTTTTCTTATATAAATAACAATTAAAATAGCTTTCTTCCTCCCTACCTGATAGGTGATAATAATTTTTATATTTTTTATAAATTTATATAATTTTTAAGGTTTTAGAGAATTGTCTCTGCATAAAATTTTTATCAAGTTATTGAATTATTCATAAACCTTTTCAAAATAATTTCAGTATCAATCTTTCAACATATATCCTTCCATTTTGCACAATGTATATTATTTCTGTGATGCCATCATCATTTATAGCTATATAAGGAAAATATTATAGCTTCTCCAGTATAGTTATTTTTTCTTGCAAATTTAAAATTAATAAATGTTGCCTTAAAATAATAGACAAATGAAGAATTATTCAATAATTTTTTTTTTCTTTATTTTATACCAATATATTTCACATATTCATTCGTTTGTTGTTTTTAAAGATTTTTTATAGTTATTTTCTATTATTCAAAATTATCTGTATACATACTGAATGATTCTATATAAATGTAAGATATTAAGCTATTCCATCTAATTTCATATATAGCGTTAAATTTTCATTATAATTATATAATTATTAATGTTCTGTAAATTAGTATTGATTTGAAAACTTTAATATATTCTTGTGAATTATTTGAAGCTATTCACATTGATATATTTAAAGGACAATTAATTTTTTTATATAATTAATAACTAACCATTTTTAATTCACTTATTAAAAGTCAGATTAAAAGAATAAGCAATTTATAATTTAAAAAATATTGCACATATATTAATTATTTACTGAAATGTTTTTGCAAATAATTCAAATCTGTTCATTTTGAAAGAAAAAGAAAAAATTAATCAGTTTTGAGAGTTTTATATATTTTCAATCTTTGAGCAAATTTTTTTAATATTCATAAAGTTTAAAAACTCAGAGAAATTTCTAATATAAAATTAATTTAATTAAATTTCATCAAATATTCATTCACAAAATTTTACTTCAACCTCAATGTAAAAAATAAATTTAACTTCACAAAAGACGTAAATATCAACACTAAAAATTTATAATTAAAATGTTTTCACTCTAACCTTAATATGACCAGCATTAAATTCATAAGGATACCTGCAGTCAATAATGGTGACATCTAAATTATGATTGGTAATCAACAACCGAGCAACCTAAAAAGAAAGAGGGGGGGAAAAAAAACAAGATTTAAAAAAAGATTTTCATGCACTACAAATGAGTAGTCTTTTAAACCATAAATACATATAAAGAAGATTAGAATTTCTCATTAAATTTCTAAAGCTTATGCAATGAACATACTTGGTATGCCTGTAATAAAAATACTTCGATGATTATTTTGATTTAAAATATTATAATAAATATTATATAAATATCGGGACATAAAGATGAGAATAACAATTAAATGTTATATTTTTCAAACTACTATGAGATAATTTTCTTCATAAATCATTAATAATTTTTAAAGAATGATGAAATTTGATTAAATATGGCAGGTTGAAAATATTACTAACATTTTCATTTAATAAGAATGGCAACATTCAAGATAAAATGCCATCCTACATACATAGAATAGTTTCAATAAATAATTCTTGAAACCATCTGGAAATTTTTACTCAAATCTTCATCATACTCCATGAATATATATATAACTTCAATATTAAAAAAAAATGCCATTTCATTCAATATTTCTTTTCTCTATAAAGAAAAAGGGTGGAAACAAGAAATAAGACAGATTTGTAGCCACTCCAAATCACAAATTCCAAACCTTTTTAAAATTTGACTTAATAAGATTTAATACATTTAAGAGAGACAGCAAAATATAAAAAAATGACATATTTCAACATCTCTTACCCTCAAATCTGAAATTTTTATGTATATACTTTTTTAACAATAGCCATAACCAATATAATAATGCTCTCTCAATGTTGTAACATGATCCTCCTCTTCCATCAGTTTAGAATTACAAAGTAATAACAGCAGCAATAACTATTTTTTCAAAATTTTGAATACTTTTTTCATATTTAGTCAAAACATATTTACTAAAGCATATTGTTTAAAATATGCAAATTTCAAAAAGTTCAGATAAACTGAATAATCCTAGCTAATTAGTTTTAAATAACTAAACAATAAATTAAAATAATCTTAAATAACTAAACAATAATACTAAATAACCTTAAAAATTAATAATACATTCCACATATCCCAGCCCCTTGATATAATGCATAATGAAGATTTTTAAAAATTGTTCATGATTTCAAGAAAATGTCATGGTGAAGAAATGTGATGGTTGGAATGCTCATTAATAAATGTTATTTTCATATTTACAAAAATGTGTGAAAATATTTCTACAATAATTCATCAACTATTTTTAATTACATATTTTTTTATCCTCTTTATTTTAACTTAAACATTGTTTGTATTAGTTGAATTATTCTTCTTATTCTGACAAAGTTATTTTGTTATGCTTAACCAGCTTTGATTTCAAATCAATAAAAGCAAACTTTGAGAGCCTGCATTCTCTACGTGCCATGGAAACATGTATTCATTTTGTTGAAGGTAATATATTTAAATTGAACTAAGCACACTCATATTAAAGATTTCATGGAATTCAAATTTAATGATATAATCATTAATAATAAATACAATATTTTATCGATGCAATCCTCAAAACTAGAAATCATTGGTATTCAGTATGCTCTAATCAAAATCTACTTAGTTTGGAAAATTAAAAAGATTACAAACTGCACCATTGCAAAATGAAATCATATATGCTTTAAATAACATAATTTGTGTTTAAATTAATTATACATAAAAAATAAATCATATTCAAATATATGTTATTTTAAACCTATTACAATCAAACAAATTTTTTTAAATCATGAGTATAAAAAAAAGTATGGATTGGAATTAGGTTTATTCAAACATTCTGCCTTCACATTTATAAGCATTTGATTTTTTTTTCTTCTGATAGTTTGAGTTTCAAAATAACAATGCTCAAACATTATATATAATTTAATTTGGTTCAACATAACTAAAAATGTGGAACTTTTTTTATAATTGAATTAATTTTGTTAGTTTGATAAATTTACTTCTGGCATTCAAATTGATTATCAATAAATAATTTTTTTAAATCTAAATTCACTAGTAGAATTAATAATTTTATAGTGCACTAAAAAAAGATATTTTTAAATAATGTTTAAACACATATATGAAGTATTTTATACAATTTTATTAAAAGAATTTTGTTGTTTCTATCATTCAACAAAATTGTTTGTAAATAGGAAGTATAATCTGTTAATCAAAAATAATATAATTACATACCTACCGGCACTGCTTACTCAGCCAATATTAGCATTTCTTACTGATATATAAAATATATTATTGAAGAATAGATATTTCCAAAGAATTTTAATAAGTTAAAGTAAATATTTTGAACATTATACAAAACAATTTGTTAGACACCTATTATTGACTAAATATATGAATGAAATATTTTTTAAAAATATATTACATGATTCTGTTGCATAAATGTTAACATTATTTGTTAGATATTTACAATTATGTTTTATTAAATAGCAAGCGCTTTTGCTTTTCTTAAGTCATCATAACACCTATATTCATTTTTGTTATGAGGCACATTTCCAGAGTTTTTATAATCACACTGAATCAAGTCAGGTTTTTTTTTAAATAAAAAATTATTATAAACAAAGATACAGGAAAAGAGTATTTTCAGCTTGTAATTTTCTGTGTATGTGTCTGTTTCTTGTAGTTTTTAGGAGTTTCCCTAAAACCTAATTCTGTGCCTGTTTTAGAGAATATGATTATTCCTACATAAATTCTTAATATTATCTCTGTTAGCATGTTAATTATGTTTAAAGTTGCAAAATATTAAAAATAAATTTTTACTGCCGTTTTCTCTTTATAGATTCATTTTTTCTTGATTCAATCTTTTAGGTAAATCAAATTTTTATTGCAATCCAATCAACTCTGAATCAGTTCAAATCTTTGCTGTTGTAAAATATCTTCAATAATTACTACGGATGTTATATCAAAGAACACTTTAATTGCGATTGTTTACATAGAAAGTTTTGAAAGCATGTTTACATCAAGAGGAAAAAAATCTGAATTGAAGTGGAGTTGCAACTGGTGTGACGCTTACGGCCCTCATCATGTGTTAGAAATTAATTCAAATCATAAAATTGATTACAAATTTTTACTTTCTACATATTTTATTAATTTAGTTCAAGGCATTTTCACTACTTACCGTTTCAGCTGTTATGGTGCTCAATTCAGGATGTTTTCCCTTTATAACAGGTAAAATACATTTCTGAAAACAAAACAAAATTTGTAAAAGGGTAATTTTATTTTATAGTGCATTATAAAAGCCAACAGCTCAAAAAATAATGAATACGGATTATTACCTGTGAGAAGTCCCCAGATAATGCTCCTTCTTCTTCAATATCCATAACTAAAGAAAGGTTTTCACGAAATTTCAGTTTAGAATTTGATAATTTTATTTTCATAAAACAACCAACAGATTAAAACAGAATCATATTAAATGACATTAAAAATATTATATAAAAGTCAATCTTCATTAAAGAATAAATTTAATAAGAGGTTACAGAAGAATGCTGTCTGTGTAGTAATTTTATCAAAGAAAGCATAGTATAATATATAAACATTTTGAAATTATTTTGAAAATTGATAGAAGTGTCAGCAGCTCCAATATTATTTGTAACTCTCTTAACAATTTTGAGATTTACAATTCTAATTTGCTTTTATTTTATCAAAATTTTTAATATAATTTAAATTTTGAATAAAATAAAACTTCAATTCAAATGCATGATCTGAACTAAAACATCAGCAAATGTTAAGTATATTAAAATATTGTTTAAAACAGTTTTCTTTTCATTATTATATAAACCAGATTTATTCCACTTCTTTTCCATTCATAAATGTATATGTGCATAAAAGCTTATAAACAGTTTCAGATAATTACTAATATTAATTATTATAATAACTGAAAATAATTTAAACGATAACTATAACAAACTGTTTCTCAAATAACAATTATTGTTATAATTATATTTGCACAATCAAAACAATTATACATGCATATTCAAGCATTTTACAATATTTTATATTACAGCGAAAATAGTTTTAGATTAACAGTGTTTTCATTAAAATAACACAAATTAAATAATGTTAATGGTTATAATGAAATATTTTTTTTTTTAATATACATACGAACCACTTTGAAAGTTTTCTCAAAAAAGAGTGTTAATGTATAAATCTACCCAGTGATTTTTGAAGCAATCCTTTACTTGTATAGATTACAAACTTATAATTATATGTTACGTAAGAGACTTAAAGAAGAAGGGCACATTCTTATGGCAAGTTATTGAAAATTTCAATACTTTTCAATAATATCAGTATTATAATACTTTCACTTGTTGGGTTCTTTCAATTTCTATATGAAAAAGGGACAGTTAATTAGAAATATATTTTAATTTTTTACAGCATATAGGTGAAAGTTATATATATATATATATATATATATATATATATATATATATATATAGTAACTTACAAAACTTATTCAGAAATAAATAAGTCTTTTTCTGAAAGAGGTGAGAATCAACATGTAACAATTTCAGTTAATTTTATTTACAGAAATAATTTTTAGTATTTATTATTAACTAGTGATGTCAACGTGTAAAATGTCATTAAAAAAAGGAAGAATTAAAACATATAAAGATTTTTTAATAGTTGAAGAATTTACTTAAAAGTTCTTAAATGCGTCAATCATAATATCCCTAAAATTTTATTTTTGCAAACAAATAATATTCTAAATTAAATATTAGTTTTGCAGTATGTTACAATTTATAAATGTATTTGAATAAAAACAAAACAAGCCCTACTTTACAAGTTACTTTTTATTAAAAAAAGCCCTACTTTACAAGCAATTTCAACATTCTTGCCACACATGGAAAAAAAAATTCAAAGCACTAAATATAAATATTCAAACAAAATAAAAGCTAATTTTTACTAAATATTTTACATGTAAAATTTAGTGAAATTACATGAAAAAAATTTATTCCTCCTTAGTATTAGAAAATTAATTGCTTTAATGTGGAAAAGCAGGTCAAGAAAAAAATATCATTCAACCATAATATATAAAAAGATATTGTAATAATAAAAAGTTCAAATATTAGGTCATATAATTTATACTTATAATAAAGCTCAATGTGTGTGTGTTGGTGCTCTACAGACCAGACCCTTGGACCTACAGCTACCAAATTTGGTACATGTATACCTTGGAGGTCGGGAATGTGCACCTCGGAGCCCTTCTTTCGAATTTTTAATTAGACTTTGAATTAATTAAAATTTAAGCGAAATTTCAACGATTTTCCGCTAAAACTTCAGAAAATATTAGCGCACAAACAGGATTTTTACATCAATTTAAAGATTAAAAAATTAGCTTTCTGATGGTATCAGTGTTTTAATGTATAACTAAAGCTTATATTTTTAACGAATTTTTAAAGAAATATTTTAACCATGTTTTTCAACAATATATTTCGGACAAAACAATAAAATTTAATCTGCACGAGCACGTCAAGGGGGAAAAATTAGGTTTTATCGGCGTGTTGCCATCCTATTGATGGAAGTTCAAACTAAAAAAAACAACTATCATTGGAAATTAAATCTAAAGAAATGCAACTTTTAGCACGTGACTGGATAAAAAAAAATAAATATAATATGTGACATTTTCTAAAATAAATAATGAACGAGCAAAGGGAAAAAATAGCTTTTATTAGCTCTGTTGAAATCATACTGACAGAAGTTCAAATTAAAAAATAAATTAACTATGACTGCAAATTAAATCGAAAAAAAAAATTACCATTCACCACGTGATTGGATGAAATTAAATAAATATTAAATGTTATGTTTTCTAAAAAAGAAATACAAGACAAAGGTTTCTATGATCGTTTGCAACATCTATATCATTAATTTAGTAAATCAGTGTTACGTGACTTTCAAAGTTTAAGTATATCTGGCAGAGAAATTATAAAGAGAGCAAGGCACATAAATATTTAATTGAAAATTTTAGACCCCATTACTCTTGGTGAACCAGGTGGTCGCCAAAGGCGTCTAGTATACAATAAGCAAAAGGAATAAAAACTGAATTCCTTATGAAAAAAGTCAATTTTATACTAAAGCAATACACTACAATAATTATAAAAATATGAAAATAAATATATTTCTATTATATAAACAATATATTTGTTTATATATCTATATATATATAAACAAAACATTTACAACTACTTATGTTTCTAAAACATTTCAAACAGAAAAAATATTTCTTGAACAAGCATTTAAAGAATAAATTCCAGTGTTACACAAATAAAATATTAATGAAAAAAAAATATTATGTACAGATGTTATGAAAATGAAATGTTTTTGTTACATATGCATTTCATAACAGTTCGATTAGAAAATTTTTACAGAATACTTTAACAAAATGAAAATAATGCAACTTTTTTTTTTCTTTTTGCATTGAAATATCTTTTTTAATAACATTTTTATGTAAGGTTCAAATCATGAGACATTTGTACACATAATTTAAGAAAAAATTAACAATTAAAACATTTACCTTTTTCAACAATTTTCATCACAGAACTTTTGGGACTCTCTGTAATAAATGGACTGCCAATTTCCATAATGCTGCTAGAAAGCTTTGAAAATAATGATAGCAATTAATATAATGAATATTATCACAAATACAAAAATAACTAAACTATAGTCATATTTATAAGAAATATAATGTACAATAATACTTTATTTATGCTTAAATAAATATGTTTAGAGATATAAACCTCAATTAATGTGGAGAATAATTTAAAATTTAACAATAATGATAATTTTTTTTCTCATTTCTTAGAGAAGAATGACATAAAAATTTTAAAAATTCCATTCCATGAAAACCAAAAGCAGCAGGAAATATAGAATTGATTTTTTAGAGCACAATTTCAGATTTTTTTTCAAGGTGAATTATTTATTTTTAATTTCCATAGCTTTTTATTTAAAAACAAATTGCAATGCAACAATAAAAAATCAGCTGGAAAACCATGTTCATCTTTCATAGCATGATTCCAAAATTCTTTTACCCTGTATTAGTGATAGCAGTTCAGTGAAACAATACGGTAAGCATATTTTTAAAGATAAAGATTTTACTGTAAAGGCAGAATTGTAAATTATAACAATATTGCTAAACAAACAACAAAAAAACAACAACAACAATTGATTAGATTTTGTCTAAACTTTGAAAAAATAGTGTAAAGACAACAAACTAAATTTCTTCCTTTTAACTAATTGCAAGAGAAAAAAATACACACTCTCAAATATGTAAAACAATAAGAATTATTGAGTCTCTTTCCATTAAATCTTTAGTTCAAAGTTTAAGAAATTCACCTGATTTTCTCTTTAAAAAATAAAAATAAAAAACTAAAAAGACTAACTAAAACTAAGAGGTAAACTAAAGAATAGAGTATACAGTTCCTAAAAAATTGATCTTAGAGAAATATTTTTCATCTATAATTAAATCAAAAACAAATCAAAAGATATAACTGACAATGGATTCTACATTAGGTTAGAATGATAGTTTATATAAGGCTATATTTTACGCTGTTATATAATGCTTATGTTTTCAAACCGATGATTGCCTAGACCAAGGGTCAGCAACCTGTGGCTCTTTTGATGTAAGTTGCGACTCTCTAGTTCCTGTTCCTACACGACTGTAACTTTAAATCATAGTTTTGTTCTTTGAGATGAGACTCTGTGACCCTGTTTATCTTTCAGCCAATTGCATTTTGTTTCTGTTTACCCAAACATCCACCATTAGGTTTGAGAAAAAAAGACTTGTGGAGTGGCAAGTACACAGAACTCAACAGCAAGTTTTGAAGAGTTGTAGGTCTAGAATTGCATGCACATTGCTTGGTAGAAGTGGACAACTCTAAAAGAAATTCCACAAGTTGAGACTCTTATGTTTGATGTTTGGAATAGTCTCCCAGAATGCTACAGTGAGGTGACGAAGTTGGCTTATGAGTAAAATGAGCTTATGATGACTTGATCATCATCAAGTCAACATATTCATGTGAGCAAGTGTTCTCTTCCAAGCGTTCTCATATAAGAAAAGTAAATTTAGAAGTCAACTAAAAAAATAGAAATCTAGAATATTGCTCGAAAGTTAAAACAACAAGCTATAAGCCAGATTTAATCAATCTTTCAAAAAGCATGCAAAGTTAATGCTCGTGTTGATGTAACTATCTATATTTGTGTTTTTACATGAATAAAGATTATTCTGTATATAAAGCCATTTATTTTAAATCAAAAATGTATGTAAACAAATACTATAATATTAAAAAAAAATTTTAGGTGGTTCTTTAAAAATTGAAAAATTTTGTAAATTGTTGCTTTTAGTTCTGTTTCAATAGGCTTCAGAACCCTGACCTAGTCAAAGGTAAATTTTTACCAAAATACTTTAGAATGGTTACTAATCTCAAATCAATTTTCAATTAAAACATGATCAAAATATTTACAATAATTTTCTTTGCCTATCTTTACTCCAATATGTCAAAATTTATGCAAGTGAGCTTTAAAAAAACATAAAATTGGAGAGTTGTGAGGGTGAAAAACTTCTCTTTAAAACATCATTTTTAGATTCATTCAAAAGAAAAAATTAATAATACAGACTCCTTGAATAATTTTTTTAATTCTTAGTTATACTTTTACTTTTTAAAATTATTTTGGGCACTTGAAAAATTTTCAACCAAAAACACTTAAAATGTAATTTTGTCAAATAATCGCTTGCTTTCTGAGATGGATATAAATGCCCTTTGGTAGTCTGCATATGTAGCAGAAGGAAATCAAAACTGAGCTGAAGTAAAATCTTATTAAAAAAAACACAAAAAGAATTTTACTGGCCTCAAAATTTCTTCTGAAGATTGAAAGCTCTAATAAGAAATTCATTTTATATTTAAATATTACTTGCAAAAAAATGATTTAATAAAGAAATTTATATACTAAAAATTAAGGTTGCAGTGCCAATATACAATAGCTAATGGTTATATAAATCCAAAAAACTTAATAACAGTAAGCTACAAAAACACCTTCTTACTGATATACCAAAAGCACTAATTATTTAATAATCATTCTGTTTTTGTTTTTTTTTTTTCGTATTACTATTTATAATTAGAAATGAATGTTGGAAATATTTTGAAATTTTGAAATGAAATTATTACTAAATGACATTAAAGCTGCCATATGCATAAAATCAAAATTTAGTTGTATTAATCAATTGTTAATTTTTGAATACAATAAAATAATGTATTTTCACAATGAATATAAAAATATAAAAAGTTTTTTAAAACTAGTATAGTAAAATTGAATTAAAAAAATTGAGTAATATGAAAATCCGCTTGGATAAATATAGAACAATCAAATTAATTACAAATAAGTGCATAAAATCAAATTATAGAAATGTTTTTTATAAAAAGCAATAACATTCATTTCATGAATCAAAGCTTAAAAATCTTACACAAGTTCTCAGTTTTGTTGAGCAACTAGATCTTTTCAGAGGAGTTTCATCGAGGGCACTACTTGAAGGTATTGAAATCGCCCCAACTTTTGGAGGTAATTGCTTTTTACGAATTTCATACAAATATGGACTATCATCTTGTGCCCATGCTGGAGAAGTTGATTGAATTAAATTAGATGATGGTGAAGTACACTCAAGCTGTAAAAAAAGAAAAGATAAGAAATTAGAAAGTATTACACACTTTACTTCAGAAAAGTTTATTCATTTAAGATTACTAGGAGTATTTCCCCCTCATTACTCTTTTATGCTGCTAAAATAAGGTGAAATGTAATATAGTAAAGAGAAGTGAATATACATATTGAAATAGAACTTCATCCCTTTGATCAAATTTCTGAAAATATATTCATATCTACAACTGCAATGTAAAAAATAAGTACCAAAGTTGTCACTCTAGTTTGTTGTTTCTGAACTATTTAATCTCATTTAAAGGTAAATATGCAGACAATCAACTCTTGGTTATATTTGACCCAATATTTGATAAATATCTATAATTTAGGAGACGGGTTCAAGTCAAATTTTATATATCTGGCTCATTGCTTTTTGAGATGTCTTCACATGTATAAGAACAGAGAGAAAAATTCCTCATAAGAGAATTTTGCCAAAAATTTTACACAGACTAGCCATTTTGCTTCAAAATATCTATCTAAGAGATATCTACCTAACATAAACCATTTTTAAAATACAATAAGGGAGATTTGAAACAAGAAAATTCAATACCTCAAGGTTGAATCTTTACAATTAAAAATTTATTTTCTTTATCTGTAAGAAAATAAAAATAAAAACTGTTCATTACAAAGAAGAAATTGACCATTAATATTAAGAAAGGAGCTTGAAAAGTACTATTCAAGTTTTACCAAGACAGTTAACATAAATATTAATAGCTACATAAGATAAACAATTTTGTTTTGGAAAACCGGTTTCCACCCCTAAAAGAATAAGATACTCTAAATGTCTTCTAGATATTGTGCACTGTTCAGAATATCAAACAGCATAAAAAAAGAACTGCATAATATCTTTGTACTAAAATGGCTATATACAACAAATAACAAAATCAAATCATGGTATTTGATATTCTGAACAGTAATTTATTTAATACAAATTTAGCATGGAATTTTTTTTATTCAATACCTGTAATATTAAGTATTTGTTATATATATATATATATATATATATATATATATATAAAATATAAGCATAGTTTGCCATTATGCCAGATAAGATTTTTTAAACAAAATTTTTCCATGAACAATAGTCATTTTTAATACAAATAAACTTTTATATTCTTCTGTCCGTTTTTCAAATAAAAAAATTTAAACAGCAGTTTGAATGTGGTAAAACTTGTTGTTGAGAATTTTACACAATTAAATGTATTATGACTAAAATAAATTAATAATAATAATCTGCATGCATCTGTACAATATTAAAAATACTTAAAATCCAGCACAGATTAATCAACACTTCTGCAATTTCATATTCACTTTTGTTCAAAACTATACTATTCAATGTCATATCTTCTTTTACAAAAATTCTATCAATAAATAAAGTGTGTTTTTGTTTCTCTCAATTATGGAAAAGTAAACATATTCTGATCATGCACACAACAATAAAAATTATCACCTTTTACAGGATGCTATAAAAAAAAGAAAATAAGCAAAAAAAAAAAAATTTTTTTTTAGAGGAATATGCCCCACAATATCAAAAACTTTTTATTTTTTTATCTTCAGCTGCAATATCAGCATACACTATGATCTAAAGTAAACAAGGTTTTAAAGTAATCATTGAACTTTTATGAAAATATTATATGGCATTAAAATTAAACAGAATAATATTCATTTCAGTGGACATAGAAAAATTGCATTCTATTGGTGGGGTATACTGTCTAATTTTTGAATATATGGTTAAACTAAAGTAGTAATAGTTATTAAAAGACTGGTCTTTAAATAAAAACCATTTAAGTTGAAATAAACAAATATCAAATGATTCCTTAAATAAAATATTTCATTTTTCATTAAAATAAAATATTGCATTCGACAAGTTTACCTATAATTGAATAGATTTAAATATAGGGAAAATCATAAAGACTGTTGTACAAGTAGCAAAATTGCAACTGTCATATATTCATGAGACTAAGCTTATCTTTCTTTTGGTCTATTTTATATGTTTAAAACAAAATATAAATAAATATGAATAACAGAAAGCGGCTGAAAATAAAAAGAAATATTGCAAATATCCTTTAAAAATGGACATAAACTTATAAAAAGAAAGAAATATATAAAAAGAAAATGATTTTGCACATATGCAATAATTTCATATTTCTAATTAAAATATATAAATAAAAAATTAGTGTTTATTGATAAAATTTACCATGTAGAAAATAATATTTAGTAATAAATACTATATTACATAGTATTTGTTTGAAATTTAATAATTAGATGAATTAGGTGTATAAAAATGAGCATATTTCATTTTGTAACACTGTATGAAAACTGACAGAGCTGAAAATCCTTTGTTACTACAATGTGTAAATTTAGGTCATCCATTTTAACTCAAGAATACTTTAACATAATCAGAATTACAAGTAAAAATCATTAATATTTCAATTATTCTAAATAGAAATTTAAGACACTCTCTCAAGGTATATTTAGTTAATGACTTAGATGATAAATATTCCCCCTATTTAGTAAAGAAAAAATGTTATTCATTATGCAATAATTATCACTAATGATCAAAGACAAATTAATTAGGAATACAAAATTTTACATTTAATATGTAAAATACAAATTTACTTTAAGAAATGCAATCAATGGCACAATTTTTTTTAAAAACCACATGGAATTTTTGAAAGCAAGATGATTGACTATTTCTTAATAAATTGAGCTTATATTGCAACCACTTCAAAATGAAATTCAGTTTAACACTATTCCCCCATTTTCTCCTATTTTATAATTGCATACAATAACTAATAAATTTTAAAATTTTGAACTACAAGTAAAAATCATTAGTGTTTCAATTATTCTAAATAGAAATTTATGCCTCTTTCTCAAGGTATATTTAGTTAATGACTTAGATGATAAATATACTCAAAATAATAATAACTCTTATATCTGAACTCTAGCTTAAGGAAACCAAGCATCAACCAGATGGCTTTTCATTTTTTTTTCTTTTGTGAATTTATATATTTTTCATTAAATTATGATAATTTAATAACAAGTTATCAAAGAAAAATGTAGGTTTTTACTATCCTTAAGCCAGCGGTATGCATAACAGACTAAATAAAGAATTTAAAATCAACTACTTTCAAAGTTGATTCCTTAATTACCTAATTTATTTATTTTTTAATTTGACTAATGTTTATGATTATGTTAGGTCCAAGAGACTGCACATAACAAAAGATATTTCTGCAGAATATTAGTTAAAAGGTACCAATTTCACTTGAGGTTAATTTTTATGTTTCAACAGAACTATTAAAATTAGGTTCATGATAATTATTAGAGCAACATAAATGTTGGAATTGTTATTATACGAGCATTCCTATAAATAAATCATAAAAATACAACTTCAAGACTAATATCACAAATGTAGGATTCACAGATATAAAATAACAGTAAAGACATTTTTTTAAAAGTGTTAAAATAACAAGTAACAATCAACTTTTGTTGAGAAAATTCCTCCATGCTGTAATTTTCCACAATAAATAAATAATTCAAACAAATTTTTAAACAAGAAAGAAAAAGAAATCAAACTAGTCATTTAGGGGGGGGGGAATAAATACTATAAAATTGATATGAGTAAAATGTTGATAATTAATTAAATAATGCTTTAGAACACAATTGTAGTTCTAATTAATCCAAGTTCATGAAGCACAGTTTGATCCTAATATATTCTATAATTGTAGCCCACATTACATCCCATTTCATAACAATTTTTAATGAAAATATAAAACAGAAAAGTAAACCTATAAGCCAAAGATTTGACTGCACTTAGAAACATAGAGATGCAAATAAAATATAGGATAGGGTTAAGCAAAAGCAATATCATACTGTCAGCACCATTACTCTTGATTAACATAAAATACTTGAAAGAATATTGGATTCAGTATCTAATAAATATGGTTAAATGATCATACAATACATAAAGATTATTTGAGGGAAAACCTCATAACTTCAAATTGTGGTTAGATGACAATATCCCATTTGTACAGGCATCCCTTTTTCAAATATCCAGAATGTACAAGCAGAATATTTTATCTACACAAAGGTAAACACAAGTTCAGATCATAAAGGCTAACAGAGGAATTTGGCCCTGAACTAAGTAAATAATGATAAAATCATTAATAAATACAAAATACTTACCTTATTTGGTTCGAATAATCGTTTTGATACCCTAAAATAGTTGTTGATTGATTTATGTTTACAGATGGATTTGTTTTCTTTGTTTTTACCAGATCTCTCCTGTAAAAGATTTTTAGAAAATTAAGCATTTCTAAATAATATAAACAGCTGTCTCTCATTATTTCCATCTAAAAGTGAATCTCGCAAAAAAAAATTATACTAATCACACGGAATATGCTTATTATATTTTTAAAAAAACTTAAAATATTTGCAATGAGAATATTAAAGATAATGACGATAATTGTACAAAAAATTTAAACTAGAAAAATTAAATAATTAACAATTCGTAATTTTACGTGCAGGGCTTGATTTTTTTAAAATTATTATTTTCCTTTACTCTAAAAATTGGAAATCACAAAAAAATATTTACCATTTCTAATTTTATTACTTTTTCACAGCTATTAATATCGAATCACATTCAATAATCACAGTAAAATGATCCTTAGGAAAAGGTTGTCAAATTTTCAGCATAAGATAATACTGTTTACACATTTGCTTTGTATGCGAGAGATTAGAAGACGCGCTTGCCCTGCTCACGAATCACGATCAGTTCAGATTCAGCGCTAAAGCTCGTTGTACGATGCCACAAACAGAATGAAATGTAATCCAACTAAAGGGGAGATCCAAATTTTTCGGGAGGGGAGGAGGAAATAATGAAGGTCATTGAACGAAAATTTTACTTCTTACGAATTAATTTCTTTTAGATTTGAGCATAAGAATTTTTTACAATTTCTTATAGGAACAATGCTGATTTCTTTTTATGTAAAATATATATTATTTACTACCAAATGTATCTGTAACTGCGACAATACTGTAAACACTTCATCTTGAAAACGATGCGTCGCAAGAGATGTTTCGCGCATTTTTTTTATATCAAATATATATTCTTAATATTTTGTATTTGGCAATTAAAAGATAATGAATTTAAATTTGGCTGTGAATTTTCTCTTTTGTCGAAGTGGTCTGATTAACAAAAATCGCGATTTTAGTTGATGATATTATTTCTAAGTGTAGTCTTAACAATTTGGTAATTAGGCTCTAAGAAATATTCCATCTGGGCTTTCATAAAAATTTAATTGTAGAATTGAGTGTCGATTTAACCACCTTAAAAATATTATTTAGAAAAAAAATTATCCTAATTTTATTTCTTATCTAATTTATCTGTTGAAAAAAATATTTTTAACCTAATATCTGTCTTAGATCTTAATAATGTCTATTGTTAAATTTTCAACTTGAGTAAAATAGATAAAAGCAAGTCTCATAGATAGTTGAAGGGTCTTTGTTAATTAATAAAAGAAATCTAAATTGTTACTAGAATTAAATTCAAGAACTTTTTTCAATGGAAATTTAGGCAAGTAAAAAAGAAAGCTTCCACATTCTTACTAAGGTAAGAACTTTTGATCTCCCAATAATACAATTTTTTCATCTTTCTGCATTACCGATTAATTAATCTGTCCTTCATTCAATGAAAATATAACTATCTGCTAAATAATGAGGAGCAAGATCATTTAGAGGAATGTGGAATCCCTATCTGTAAAAAAGCATGTACTGTTACATTAAGGTTATGAAGAAAAAATGAATCATTTCTGATAAACTTTATTAAATTAGTCCACTTCTATTTATGTCAGTCAGTAAAATTTTACTTTCACTGTGATAAAGATTTTCTTTCAAGTAATTATCTCAAAACTTGCTAGCTAAAATATTCACTTTAGCTTGCTTTTCCTGGATATTTTTCATTTTACTAATTACTTTATAATTTATTTCTTGCTGTCATTTTTTGAAGGGATAATTCAAGCTTCTAATCAATTGCTTAGTTTTTCATTATTTTAAGCTTTTTAGACTGAGTAAATGTCTTTGTTATACTAATAAAATGATAAATATATTTTTTTAAATGTGTATTTCAAAACGATTTGATGTTATAATGGATTTAAGTTATAAAAATCCTAATCTTTCCATCAAACAGCTATATGAAAATAGTTTAAATAATATTTAATAGCTGATTTATAATTGTTATTTCAGGGGAATTATTATTTCAATATTAAGAAATAAATTTTCCAAATCATTCTTTTGGAGTTGTGTATCTTTTATATCTTCCACATTTGATCAGCTTCTTGTTTTGTATTATTAAAATAGTAAATTTTGGACATATTTATACTGTTCTTAACATAAAGAGTTTTTAGTGATAGCTTATATTTTGCTTTCAATTGTAAAGTTTTATTACTCATTGTATAATTTAGCTGAACTTTTATTAGATTCAATGGGTGTTATTTAATTTGTGAAATATTTATTCATATTTTGTGAAGTTTAGACATGTTGTAGTGAAAAAAAAGTCACCAGGTACGCATAATTACATTTACAAAAAATATAATGTAAAAGATATAAGATTAAAAGCAATATAATGAAGTTAAATTTTAATGATATTTTCAGATTTATTGAGAAACTGCTGTAATCTTCTTTAAGCTGTTATTTTGATACATATACATTAAATCTTTTATAATTTAAATATATATATATTTCTCATAATTCTACTATACAGTTAATAATTTCTCTGAAAGAAATATTATGGAGTTTTATGAAAAATTTACACAAATAAGTAAGATTTTTTTCAGTTGCAGAGCAGGCTGTTATTAATTAAAATACTCATGTGCAGAACTTATTGTTTTTCGAAAAATAAGTTTTGCTATATTCATAGAAATTAATGTAATAATTGCTTCATGTGCCTAACTTGGCAACATCTATAACCTCCAAATAGTTTTATTTCATTAGATATGAATTTTTCTCGTTTCATCTTTTTCTGTATTCAAAGTAGATATTAAGGCTAAATAATACAATATATTGAAAAGAAGAAAAAAATTCAAATAGTTTTTAAACTATATTGGTGACTGCAAATACATTTCATGATGTCTGGTATGAGTTGGATACTGCTTTTGTGATCAAATTAAAAATCACATAGAAGCAATTGTCACACATACAAGTAAAACTTCAGGCTTCCTTCTGTACTACAAATTTATCATTTATCTTAGTACTTGATACTAATTCCTGCTTTTTGCAATTGATACAATTATTTTAAATTTTCCTATACATTGTCTTTTTTTTTTTAAAGCTCTATGCAGCAATAAACCATTTATCTATTCCAGGAGCTATTTTCACAGCCTGTCACACTGTTTTTCTTTAAATTTCAACTGTAGTCTGATTCTATGAGGAGTATATTCATACATAGTTAATTCTGACTAGGCAGTTGTCTAAAGCCATTGAGTTGCATGTGTCTGTACTTAAATCTTTAAAAATTGCTGATAAAGATGAGTGTCAGAAAAATATATTAGTAAAAATCATTTTTCTCTGAATTATTAATTATTAGCCGCCTTTGGCGACCAGCTGGTCCGCCATGAGTAATGCGTTCTAAAATTTTCAATTAAATCACATATTCATTAGCCTTGAAGTAATTCCGGGTATTTATTGGCCTGAAATTAATATTTTCTTTAAGATGATGGACGGAAAGTTCTAAAAGTTCACCTTTTCCTAATAATAATCTTTAATTTTATAAATCAGTCAGTTTTAACCATCGGTTATGCTTCCAAAATATTAAAAAAAAAAAAAACATTTCGATGATGTGGCCAAAATATTAATTATATATTTTTTAAAGAAAGCGAGAAAGGGGAAAAAAGTATTAAATTAATGATACATATATTGCAAACGATTACATAAATATGCCATTAAGTCGGGATTCCAATGCATATCCTGTCTAAATTCAATCAGGCTTACTGTAAATAAAGAAGATTTATTGAGTTAATGATATAGATATTGCAAACGATTGTTGAAACCTTTGCTTTGCATTTATTTTTTAAAGAAAATATCACATTTTATATTTCTTTTATTTTATCCAGTCACGTGCTGAAAGTTGCATTTTTGTAGATTTATTTTGCGATTATATTTTTTTTATTTGAACTTTCGGCATTCTTTTATTTTATCCAGTCACGTGCTAAAAAAACATGGTTAAAATATTTCTTTAAAAATTCGTTAAAAATAGAAGTTTGAGTTTTACATTAAAACACTGATACCATTAGAAGGCTAATTTTTTTTATCTTTAAATTGTTGTAAAAATCATGTTTATGCGATCGTATTTTCGAAAGTTATAGAGGAAAAACGTCAAAATTTCGCTTAAATTTTAATTAATTCAAATTCTAATTAAAAATTCGAAAAAAGGGCTCCGAGGTGCACATTCCGGACCTCCAAGGTATATATTTACCAAATTTGGTAGCTGTAGGTTCAACGGTCTGGCCTGTAGAGCGCCAACACACACACACACACATTGAGCTTTATTATAAGTATAGATTATCAAAATTATTATGCATACTTTTGGTGAATTTTAAAGTCACTAATAAAATATTATTGTTAGAATATTAATCTTTAAATTCTTTATGCTGCATTCTGATTGCCAAGTTCTTCTATATAATTTTTAATGCATCTATTTGAAGTTTATTGGTAATTTATTATACTAATTAAATATTATTTGCAAATAAAAAGTACTATTAATCAAATTAAGTAATTTCAATATTTTTTTCGTAATAGGCATATTTAAAATAAAATTAAAAGTTTAGGTAAATCAATAATATATGGATTAACTTAAAAATATATTGAAATGTAAAATTAATTTGAGTAGTAATTAAAAAAAATAGACTCTATGATGTGTACTGCTTGTGATTTATAAATTTGCTACTGTGTGAAGAATGTATTCTATGAATGTAAAAATGTTTTATTACATTAAATTATTGTTTTTTATTCAGAATAAAAATGCTCTGATGTTGCTTTTTTCTTTTCTCTATCTCTTTTTCAGTGTATGCTAAGTTTTAAAAGTTCCAATAGTTTCAAATAAAAGTTTGTTTTAAGTTACTCTGGGTTCCAAATGTACTTTTGCCTACAAATGGGTAGTATGAGAAGTTAATGCATTGGTTTTATAAAAGTGTATTATTATTTTTTTTTTTTTTTCAGGAGGGATCATAGATAGTAGATTATATTGTTCTGGTTTTGAAAATTATGAAAACTGCAATTAATTGAAAGAGAAATAAAAACTAAATGATGTTTGTTTTTGTATGCTCACTTTGACATCAATTACAAACATTCTTTTTTAGTTAAGATTTACCGCCTTTTCTATTTGCTGTTTTAATGTGCAGGTAACTTTTGGTATCTTAAGAATCAAATAAAATATTATAAGTGGCTGTTAAAGAAAAATATTTTAAATTTTTTTAAGGTTATATATGTGTGTGTGATGATATTTAAAATTTAATTTAAACTTAATTACTTTCTTTATTTCTAGCTCAATTTAGATCACATTAACTTCAATCTAGAATATTCTATTTCCTGATCCCATTCCGCGTTTTTATAATTAATTCAAGAGAAGTTTTGTAAAATTGCTGAATCGGCTAAAAGCTGACGCTATTACACGCTTCGCGTGAAGGGATAGAAAAATGTCCAGCAAACACTTTCAACGCGTTCACTGTCTCTACCTTCACCTGATATCAGGACCATCTAACTAATTAGATGACCCCTTTGCTATATTTTAACTGTAATAGAGAAGGTGTCACCTAATAACAAATGGTTTGGTCCTAGAAAAGAACTCAATCCACGAGTTTACTCTTGGTTGTCAGTCAACATGTTAAAAGGATCCTTAAGTACTGCAAAAAATATTTCCCCTATCAAATATGTTATATAAGACAAGGAATAAATTATTTCTCCCTTTTTTTTTACTCACTGTTTATATTAAAACAATATTCATCCACAATAAGCATTACATTATATCATCATTGTTAAGCACCGTCAACTAATAAAAAGTAATTATCAAAAGAAAAATGTTTTTTTTATATAAAAAAAGCGTGCATATTTATCAGACTATTAAAAAATGGAACATAATATTTATTTAATTTAAATTTAGAAATCAAAAGAAAAGTCATTAGTTGTAGATAAAAGTGATAGTGGTCATTCGTTGTTTACCTAATATATTTTAATGTTTATGTAATGAGCATTTGAAATTTTCTATATTCTTTGTGTACCAATATCCTTTTCATGCTGTTTTTAGTGAATTACATTTCTTTTGCTTTGATTTTTTTTAAATCTTATCAAAATAAAAAATTGGGTAAAATTCTATGTTATTTATTACCTTTTGTTAACATATTCCATCTCTTTTTATAATGTCACGAATATCAATCATTTATTTATCAATTATAAATATCTATACTTATCTATCTATAATTATTAATATCTATACTTATAATAAAGCTCAATGTGTGTATTGACGCTCTACAGACCAGAACATTCGAACTATTGTTATCAAATTTGGCACATGCATACCTTAGAGGTCGGGACTCTGCACCTAGACTCTTTTTTGGAATTTTTAATTGTTAATTAAAAACTAACTTTCCCGCCAAAAAAATCCATTCCCGAGTCGCCAAATCTGTAAGGCTTCAGTTTTTTTTCCGCGCTAAAGAAATTAAGCTTAATCTATTTTCGATTATTTCAAACGATTCTGTGTAATTTCTTGGTGTGTGATGCATTTAAAATTAAACATTGTTAATTAATCGACCTTTCAGATTCATTCTGAAGAATTTTTTAATTAAAATGAGACAGAATAAAGAAAATTTAAAATTTCTAATCTGCGTAGCGTTACCCCAACTGGCGTAGAAAATCTGTGCATTTGCATTGCCAAATTTGGCGCTGAAAATTCACGATGCACATTGTGTTCAGATTGTTGACAACTATTTTCAAAGGATACGGACTTGGTTTTGCTTGCTTAACATATTTTCGGCCGATTATTTTAAACGGTTCTGTTTATTTTCTTAGTGTTTGATGCATTTAAAACAAAACATTGTTAATTAATCGATCTGTTCATCATGAATCCGAGAAAGTTTTTTTGAAAATTTCATGGGATATTACATAAATTACGAACGATGTTCTTTAAGATCTATACGATTTAAATATTCTTTACTCATATTTAAAAAAAACTTCGTTTCAGTAAAAAACATTCTTATATTAATTGCAGATTAATCATTTCCTTTTTAATTTAAAGCATTAATTCTGCGAGAGCTAACAAAAAATTAGAGATATACATATTACGTTCTAGTTGAAGGCCTTTATAATATTATGAATGAATTATATGATTACCAAAATTTGAAACTTTAAGATATTTTCATGAGGAAGCTATTAAAATAGGAGTTACATAAAATATTTAATTATTAAGATTCTAATGATCATTAAGATTGACGAACCGGCTGATCACCAAAGGTGGATAGTTTATTCATAAAGATAAATTTAGTTTCTGAGAAGTGTTTTAAATTCGTAAGCTTATAGATATTAAATAGTCTTGTTCATTTACTTATTTTAAGAACAGCGTATTCAAATTCTGAGAATTAATTATTGCCCATTTATAGTTTTAAAGCATAAGAATAATTCTGTTCTTATTTTATATCTTGAGGGTACTAACTTTTTTCCTTAAAAATACGATCTGTTAACAGCAGGTGAAAACTTTTGTCTTTGAGAATTTAGTTATTGTTCAATCGGAACAGGTTATATATATCTTATCAATACCTCCTAAAGAACTCCTGTATTTTAAGAAATGTTGATCTTATATCATTGCGAGAAAAATTTACACGTCTTGTAGTCAAATGAAATTAAATATTTGGGTAGTAGTTAAACTCGAATAGTCGAAATTATTAAACTATCTTCGGAAAAACGTTATGACGCTAATTTTCAACTCATGAAAGTCATATATATATATTCAACTCATATATATATATATATATATTTCAAAAACGTTTTCTTTTTAAAAAAATTATTTTTATTTGCGAAGTTATCTCTTCAGCTGAAGTATTTTCATTTAAGAAAAATATATAATTTATTTGTTTCTCTAAGAATTTTTTAATTATTATTTTACTTTCTTTCTACCCTTTTTTGATTAAAATACAACTTTTTTCTACTTTCTCATATATGTTGTATAGATAAAGTATAATAATCGTCCAAAAATACGACTTCGAGATTTTAGTGAATCTCCCATGTTTTAGAGCATCTTGTATTCGAAAAACATATTTTAGAAAATGTCTATTTGTCTTCGACAAAGATAATTTTTAAAAAATTCTTTAAGCCAGACGTTTGAGATTTCGTATACAATCTTTATACCAACTTTTCAGATTTTTATCAAATATTGTGGAAATCTGATTGTTCTAATAAGTACCAAACAAAGAGAGCTATGTAGATAAAATTCGGTAGATAAATTTAACATCTTTAGAGTAGACACATATCGCAATGATTCATTTGATAGATTGGGTAAAAATGTCATGTTACGCCAAAAGCTGATATTTCATAAATACTATACGACAACGCTATGCAAGGCGTTCTTTATTATGACACGTTTCTTAGAGTATATGCGAGAAAGTTTTGGGGAGATTCCTCCTTCTGGTTTTTACGTTTGTTGTTACCCTTGAATTATGCTTGTATATTTCAATTTTTCTCACCTTTCCTCCCATATTAGATTGAAATTGTATTTTTAGGTATCCTGTTACGAAGGCAGCACGTTCTATATTCGATTTTATTCTATTTTTTTTAATCTCATTTTAATAACACTCAAAAATTTATCTTCCCGTTTTAAATTTACAAAGAAATAACATTTAAAGAACATTCCTTTTTCAATTCGTTTTAATTGGAATAAATTATTTATTCAGCAGATTTTTATAATACTTTATTTCATGTTGACATCTATAGAATCGATCAACAATATTAATTGAAAGAGGTACCATTAGATATTAAAAAATGGCAATGGTTTAATCGATCTATAACCTCCTATAAATAAATACATTTATGTATTCATGATTTCATTCTATTGGCGAACACTAGTTCTGAAAATTCTATTATTACTATAGAAATCCTAAGTGGGGTTATTTCAGATGTAAAAAGAGTGGGAAATGAACTATCTATATTCATGAAATGTGTTAAAATATATTTGGTGGAAGATATATGTGATCGACGAAATCTTCGAATTTTCTAATACCGATTTTATTAGGGTACTCTTGGATATCAAAAGAAATTGGTTTTCTTTGTAGTTTCGTACCTCTAGTTTTTAAAGTCAAATTCATTTTCTAAATAAAACAACTTGCATCCGTAAATATTATCAGATCTGGCATTTTCCATTAGAATAAACCCTTTTTTAGCCAGTTTATCAATTTTTTTAAAATCTAAATAATACTTTTAAATGAAAAAAAATCAAAAGTATTATTTGTGAAGTATATTATGTATGTATTACTCGTATAAGTGAAAATCATTCCGCTCTCTGTTTCATTCCCCATGTACATCCGGAAAAAAAAATAGTTCACCTAATGGCTATTTTGTAAATTCTGTGGATGTCTTGAAATTGTATACGGTATATTAAAATAAAATAAAGAATAAAAGAAGGAAAAAATGCTCAACCGACTATCACAAACCGTAACGCTGATTTAAAGAAAAAAAGAAACGGAAAACATTTTACAAATTTTCTCTTAAAATAGTTTTGTAACTATAGCAGATATAATAGACAAATTTGCACAAAATGTGGCATTTTAGTACAAGGTATTCACTAATAAAAATAATAATTAAAAAAACTTGTGTGTTTTTCTCTTAAATCTTGTTATTGCATTAAAACCCTTTTCACATACCTTTAAATTAGAGAGAGAGAAATTGTTACAATAATCAATTTTTATTCCCCACTCTATTTTCTCGAATACTAATAAATTTTCAGAATTTTTTATATAAAGAAATTGTAATATTTTCTGTTCTAAAGAATTCACAGTAATATTTCGTATTGTTTTAATAATTGTATTCATAAGCATGTACGTTTCTATCATATTATGATTTCTATATTCACATTATCGTTTCTGTAACTAAGAACAACTTTTAAAAAGGAAATAAAAGTAAACGAATCAATTCTAATACTTTTAACTTATTTCAATGAATCGGTCTAAAAACTCAAATTTCTTTTTATTTTTCCCCCAACTAAATCAGGTTGCTTACGATCATTTTTTTAAATAAATTATTTCTTTCAAAAAGTAATAGTTTCAATAATTTTAAAATTATTGCTTTTATTTTCTGGGGGGGGGGGGGGGATTACTGTGCATATTAACCATTATCATGAAGTCGAGTCTTAAGATTTTTAGCCCCAAGGCTCTTTAAGTACCTTATCTATCGATATTCTAATGCTTTAGAACTACTTCAAAAAAGAGAAAAGAAAATTCCTTCCAAATATATCGGCAGATTTTGCCAACGGACGATTATAAAAAATGTGCCCCAACAAAATCTTACCGCGCTTATTTCCGCCTTCAAAATCGTCTGCTGCTAAGCATTGCTGTTCCTTCAGCTGTCGGAAATGGCCGGAAATCTATTATTCCGCTCTGTAAGGCAGGTTCAACTAACAGGTATACACCACCTGTCATTTACCGGTGCGTATGTCCTCATTGACTAAATTTGTAAAAATATTATTACGTCGAAAATAATTATATTTTATGGGTTTTAAGAAATAATCTTGGATAAAAAATTACAAAATATGTTTAAAATAAAATGAAATTTTTAATATAATATATACGGTATTCACTCTAATGAGAACCCAGCAGCTTTAAAAATCTTTATTCATTAGGGTATATGTCTAGTAAAAAATTATCTAAGCGAAAAAAAAATTATTTCATTTAATGCGACTTGAATTAACAAGTACTCAGATGAATTAAGAATTTTAAACTTTTATATAGAATCTTTGAGTCATCTATACTTATAATAAAGCTCAATGTGTGTGTGTTGACCCTCTACAGGCCAGACCATTCCACATAGAGCTACCAAATTTGGCATTTGCATACCTTGGACACCTGAGCGAGTTTTTCGAATTTTTAATTAGAATTTAAAGTAATTAAATTTAAGCGAAATGTTGGCGTTTTTCCGCTATAACTTCAGGAAATATTAAAACAAACATGAATTTTACATCAAGCTAAAGATTAGAAAATTAGTTTTCTAATGGTATCAGTGTTTCAACATACAACTCAAGCTTCTATTTTTAATGAATTTTTAAAGAAATGTTTTAACCATGTTTTTCAACAATATATTTCGGATAAAAAAAAATAAAATTGTATCTGCACGAGCACGTCTGTGGGAAAAAAATAGCTTTTATCAACGTGTTGTCATCATATTGGCAGAAGTTCAAAAAAAAAAAAACTATTATTGCAAATTAAATCTAAAAAATGTAGTTTTCAGCACATGACTGGATAAAACAAAACAAATATTAAATGTGGTATGTTCTAAAAATAAATAAATTGCCAGGGGTGACACGATGGATACTGTAAAAATACTGAATTGCGTCAAAAGTTAGTATTTCGTAACTATTATACTCCAGTTCCAAGTTCTCTAGCATGACAAGTTTATCAGTGAGTGTGCTAGAAAGTTTTGGAGTGACCACCCCCTCTGGTTCTGGTACGTCTTCTCCCATAAAAAAATGTTCAGTAACCTATTGCATTTTTTTAGTTATGTTAACGTCCCCTTTTAAAGCAACATGAGGGCTATTTTGGGACGGACCTCATAATTTTGAACCTCGGTCAGATGACGAGGAAGACACCTGAACTGGCACTCCCCTCTCCACACCACACCAGCGGGAGGACGTTTAGCCTGACAGATTTAACGTGCAAGAGACTCCCCTCAAACGACGGTTCTTCAATGGAGTCGAGTTGAGTCTCGAACCTGAAACCCTTCGGTTCGGAAGCCGAGACCTTGCCACCAGGCCACCGCGGTCTCTATTGCAATTGTAGAGACATAATTATATCAAATATTTGCTGTTAAAAATGTCTTTAACACTATAATGTTACACTAAATATCTCTTAGTATAACATTACACTAATGTCTCTAACACTAAATCTTACCTTATTGAATGAAACCTCCAATGGAAAGAGTGCCACACCTTTTCTAAGGAAATCAGCCTCCGAATTTATCAAAGCTTATTTCTTCACCATGCTAATAATTTGAACTTCTATGATCTTGATTGTGCTCCTTCTTGTTCTTGTAATACGATAACGGTTCGCAAGAACAATAGACTGGCAGTGACTAATCTTTCAAAGGGTTTACAGCCCTAAAATAGAAAAACTGCAATCGAATCTACAGAATCAATTATTACTTTTCTTTCATTTTTCTGGTTGAAATGCCAGCTGCGTAGCAAATGTTTTCTTCATAATAATTCGTTATAGAATTCAGGGAAAGAAATAAATGGTTGCCTGAAAAGGCTAACGGAAAAGAAGATGTACCTAATTATTGTAACTTTTCTGAAGAACTGACAAAGGGCTGCGGTGGCCTGGTGGTGAGGTCTCGGCTTCGGAACCGGAGGGTTTCAGGCTCGAAACCCGATTCCACCGAAGAGCCGTCGTGTGAGGGGGTCACTTGCGCGTTAAATCTGTCAGACAAAACGTCCTCCTGCTGGTGTGGTGTGGAGTGGGTGGTGAAAGTTCAGGTGTCGTCCTCGTCATCTGACCGTAGCTCAAAATTACGAGGTCCGTCCCAAAACAGCCCTCATGTTGCTTTAAACGGGACGTTAATATAGCTAAACTAAACTAAACTGAAGAATTGACAAGGGGATAGCGGTAAAGGACATTTGCGTTTCAGCAATATGGTGGATCTTTTAATATTTTAGAATACTTCAGTAAATGTCATACTAAGAGTAATCATTTTTGATGACATTTTTTAAAAAGCATTCATTTCTTTTCATCACTACAGAGTTGCCATTAAAGAACTTGAAAATCATGACTTGTTCATTTTCAATCTTTTTTTGCTTTTTGAATATTGGAGATACTGAAAATATTGGAAATACTGAAGATATTGGTTTTATTTAATTTCAATTAAATCGTTTAGATAAAATTCCACGTTTCAGATACCTTCAAATTGTTTGACATTAAAGCCATACTATTGTAATGATATTACGTATACTCTGTTCATTGTGTATATGAATTTTTTTAATGGAAACCAAATCCATGCCGTCATAACACTATTAATTATGTTTAGATTCATATATCTAGGAAATTTAGAGATATTGTAACTCCACTTTTTAAAAAAATTCTTTTCCATATATGAAGTTTATATAAAGTATAGTACTCATTAAAAAATTCGAATTCTAGAATTGTGATAAATCTGCAGGTTTTAGATCTCCCTGAATACGAAAAACACACTTTTTGAAAATTTCCGTCGCTTGTGACAAAGACAACTCAATAACGATCTGATCTTGATTGATGAAATTAGGTATGAGATACTTATACCATATTCGTAAATTTCTATCAAATTTTGAACAAAGTTAATAATCCAGCCGTTCAAATATAAGGTAAATGAAGACAGCAAGATCAATGGAATTCGGTACCAGATTTAATATGCATATGTTGGCGTCCTGGCAGCGGGATAGTTCGTCTTCTCCATGATCTTAGCTTCCTGGGTTCGAATCCCGATTCCAGTATGGTTATTCTTCCTCAGCTCTATCAGTGAAATGTGTGAATGTGTCCTCCTTTAAAAAGGAGTTGTGCAAGCAAATGAGTGATGCGTGAGAAGCAAAGTCGTACTCTTGGTCCTAATTGGCGCTATCAAAACAAGAGATGCACCCTATCGGCTTTAATCGCTGTCTTCGTAACAGCGGGGCGGGCTTGTCCAATGTCAAGTGCCATAAGAAGTAACAACAGCAATATGCATATTGAAGGCACCTATTAAATTCTGTGCCAAATCGAATAAGGGATTGGTCGTCTGTCGCTCTGTACTTTCAGAAACATGTAAACGCGATAGTTAAAAAACACAGAGATTTAAAAATTTGATATGTAATTTTATAACTGTAAGTACAGAGTTTTTTTTTTTAATTCTATTAATGCGTTGGAAGAAACGTACTTAAAATTCAATTTCAATTTTCGGATCCTATTAACCGCAAACTGGAGATTAATTGCCAAAACACTCCCCAAAGATCACACGATAGATTAAATAAAAATAATAAATTCTTACAAAGGTTAATATTTATTAACCATTAACCGCCTTTGGCGACCAGCTAATTCGCCAATCTGTTTATTACTATCTGTTTAAAACTATCTGCTGCTATTTAAAACTATCAGTTAAATACTTTATGTAACGTTATTGTCAATTAAATACTTTATGTAACTTGTCATTGTCAATTAAATACTTTATATGTTTTGTCATTGTCAAATAAATATTTTATATGACATCTTTTAATAGCTACTTCATCAAAATATTTTTAAAGTACAAATTTTGATAGTCATATAATTCACTCATGTAATTACAAAGGCCTTAAGCCCGTAATTTAGTATATGTATCTCTAATTATCTGTCAGCTCTAGCAATATTTCAACTTTAAAGTAAAGGAGAAATGATTAAACTGTAAATTGATATAAAAGAATTTATTTACCGAAACCAAGCATTTAAATATATATATATAAATAAAAGAGAGTCATTATATGTACCACTGAATAATTTCAACAATTTATGTAATATTTTAAGAATTATTCGACAAAAATTTAGATTCATCATAAAATTCGCGTTTTAGATTTACCTGAATTTTATGATGAACTAGCCGCCTTTGGCGACCAGCTGGTTCGCCATGAGTAATGCGCTCTAAAATTTCCAATTAAATCATATATTTTTTAGCCAAAATTTAAGAAATAGTTTAAGTTAAAAGATTCAGTTATTAGTAGTCAAAGAGTCGGTAACTTTATTCGGAAAATCTTTTTGAGTTTAATGCTCTAATAATTTATCGATTATGCTTCCAAAATATTAAATATGTTTTTTTAAAGAAAGCGAAAAAGGGAAAAAATTATTGAATTAATGATACAGATATTGCAAACGATTATAGAAATATGCCATTAAGTCGGGATTTCAATGCATATCCTGTCTAAATTCAATCAGGTTTACTGTAAATAAAGATAATTTATGGAGTTAATGATATAAATATTGCAAACGATTTCTTAGAATCCTTTGCCTTTCATTTATTTTTATAGAAGATATCACATTTTATATTTATGTTATTTTATCCAGTCACGTGCTGAAAGCTGTATTTCTTTAGATTTGATTTGCGATAATAGTTGTTGTTTTTTTATTTGAACTTCCGGTATTGTTTTATTTTATTTTATTCAGTCACGTGCTAAAAAAACATGGTTAAAATATTTCTTTAAAAATTCATTAAAAATAGAAGCTTGAGTTATACATTAAAAACCCTGTTACCATTAGACAGCTAATTTTTTAATCTTTAAATTGATGTTAAAATCATGTTTGTCCGATAATATTTTCGGAAGTTATAGCGGAAAAACGTCGAAATTTTTCTTAAATTTTAATTAATTCAAATTCTAATTAAAAATTCAAAAAAAGGGCTCCGAGGTGCACATTCCCGACCTCCAAGGTATACATGTACCAAATTTGGTAGCTGTAGGTCCAACGGTCTGGCCTGTAGAGCGCCAACACACACACACACACACGCACACACACACACACATTGAGCTTTATTATAAGTATAGATTTATGGGGATTTAAATAATGCGAATAATAATATTTTATTTTATTTTTGTCTAAAAACATAATTAAAAAATTATCGTTACTAAATTTTATACATTTAGTTATAAGGAATCATATGCTACGAAATATTCTGAGTACTTCAATTTTCAAATAAATAAATGAAGGTTTCTATCTTCTGCTATCAAATTTGAAGATCTTTCGAAGTTTCGAACATAAATATTTGAAATATTCAACATTTTCATTCTTAGGCCAGATAATCTTGAGAAATCCTGGGCGTTGATTGGGTAATCATCTTTGGAATGGTCGATGAAATGGTTTAAAATTACTCCTTTTTATTGAATAGTGATCTTCAAATATTCATAAATCAGTCAGTTATAGAGACCGAGTTGATTGAAGTTTATCTCTTTTTATTTAAAAGTTAAACATTCTTCATTTTTTAAAGCATTTATAGACTGATGTTACATACATAGTTATTTACTTTATTTAGATCCTTTTTATAGATGCATTTCTATTATTAAAGTTTAACAAATTAGTCGTTAGACATAGAAATTATATGTGTGTGTGTGTGTGTTTGTCTGTCTGTCTTAAATAAAGCTAATTTATTTAATTAATAATACTGTAAATTCACAAAAAATTTTTTTTACAATATCTTATTAGAAAAAATCATATTTCGTATTTATTTCATTTCATCCAGACACGTGCTGAAAATTACGTTTAATTTGCAATTATCAATTTTTTATTTGGCTTTTTCTCAATCTAATGGCAACATATTGATAAAAGGCAATTTTCCCCCTTTCACTCGTAACGTGCTCGTGCAGATTAAATTTCATTGTTTTGTCCGAAATATCTTGTTGAAAAATATAGTTAAAATATTTCTTTAAAAATTCATTAAAAATAGAAGCTTACGTTATATTTTATAATCCATTCCATTAGAAAGCTAATTTTTTAAATCTCTTACTTGATGTAAAATTAATCTTTGTGTGATAATATTTTTGGAAGTTATAGCTGAAAAACGTCGAAATTTCGCTCTTTTTTTAATTAATTCAAATTCTAAAAAATTCGAAAAAAGGACTCCAAGGTCCATCCGTCCATATCCGTCCTCCAAGGTATAAAAATACCGAATTTTGTAGCTGTAGGTCCAACGGTTTGGCCCGTAGAGCGCCAACTCACACACACACATTGAGCTTTATTATAAGAATGGATTGTATGCCGATACCAGATAAGGTTTTTTCCGGCGCAACCTTTATTATATTGTGTTGTTCGGAAAGTCATTTCGTTTTTTTTGTCAAAATGAAAAGAAATTTTCGTTTAATGAATAAATTATTTATTAAATTATAAAATTGCCATTCTGGTCTAATACCTTTTGCCATATTTTTGGTAGTAACATGATTACACGCTCATAAAAGTTTTGGTCTTTGCTGTAAAAAAAACTGATCGAGGTGGTTTTTGGCCTCCTCATTTGAAGGAAAAATTTTGCAAATCAGTTCTGGTACTGATGTACTGTTAACACATCTTCTCCACACATATTGGCTAATTTATTTCTGGCTTGACAGCATTTTTACTTTTTATATAGCAAAAAAGAAAAAAATGACGAAAATGCTGTTTATTGCTCTTTATATTTAAAAGGGCACCATTCAAAAACTACTGCGAAGAATCAGCTGCACTTTTTCACACTCAAGCCTTGCTATATCAGCTCTTAAAACATAAAATGATTTTGCGGTTTAAGTATGAAATTGGGTGCGAAAAATACAATTAAATCCTCTGTCGGGAAAAAACGAAATTACTTTCCGAACAACCTAATAGAATATGAGATGTCCGGGGGAGATGACCACTTCCGATGGTTCATCTTGTAAGCTCCATAAATGTTAAATTGGACCCTTCCGTAGCTATCAACAATGGAAGAAAATCATGCCATCAAATATTTGACGGCACAGTAAAAAAGGTTTCAGTTTCATTCACAGCAATGAAAATCTAGTTGTGAAGTATTCGTAAAAATGTGCTTAAAAGTTAATTGAATCTATATTAAAAAATTTTACAGCAACTGAATTGGCATCATTGGAAATATAAATTTTTGTGCATGAAAGTTTGTGCATTTGTAAATGAAAATGGTGTAAAAATCTTTTTTGTGTAACAATATTCTTGAAAGTTAAAGTTAAAAAAAACAAAAACCATCGAAATTTTGCCGTATTAAGTACTTATAGAAATTTCAAAAATCGCTCTGAGGTGCTTATTTTTACACTACAAAATATATTTGGACCAACTCAGGGTCTGACTAAGGCAGGAACATACCGCGCACCTGCCCTGGGTTCCTCCACTGGAGGGGGCCAAAAATCGAATAAAAAGTTTCTTTTACGTATCCTTTTTTAAAAACTTTTTTCAACATTGATTTTCAAAAAAAAAAAAAAAAGATCCCTTAAAAAGTTTTTGCTTTGGAGCTCAATTAAAATAAATCGGGCCCTAGACCAACTACTTTGGATCAAACGGTATCATCCAGAATAGTGATAATAATATCACATATAATATGCTAAATCCTATATATATATATATATATATATATATATATATATATATTATAATTGTAAAATACTGAAAGCAATTATTGCAGAAGTATGCACAGTTATGGAATCTATAATAAATGTTCAAGAACAATGATGTAAAGGAAATATGGGTTTGATATATTTAAATATCACATAAAAGAAATATCTCAAGATCCATAAGCTTTATTAAATCACGTCCAGTTTGTATAGTCGATTTAACATATCTGAGTTTTCTACAAAAGTTCACATTTCTCTGCAAATTCTAAATACCCAGACCATGTGCCTTATCATGGCCATCTAGAAGGCCGCCAAAACTGATGTCACATCTATGAAGTTCGTTAGCCATCCGTCATCTAATTGAATAATGAACGGGCCGTTAAAGAAATGTTATAGCCTTCAGCTTATCTATGGCGATCACACAAGATTCTCATTATATTAGCAGGATGTTTAACTCTTTTGCTTCACAAGCACATAAATGTGCTGAATTTCCAGAGCTGTTGTCATCAAATTGGAGGGAGGAGGGAAGAGAAAGTTTTGGAGAGACCACTCCCTTCTCTTTATTTTTAATGATGGTAATAAAATGCAGATGTTTCGCTAAGCCTAACTTCACGAAGATCAATGGAGAATTCTAGAAGAATATTATTCTGAAAGTTGCTATTGCCGATTGATTGATGAACAAAAAGTATGCCCAAACCAGCATAAGATTAATTCTCTGCCACCTGACATAATTCCTATGATTCTCCAAGACATAATGGGATATCGATGAGACAATTTTGATAAAATCAGGATAAATCAATGCCATCGTATTTATTACAGCTCTGTTAATTCTCTCCACTTTTCTTACTATCATAAATAAAACATTTTACTAGTACTCTTTTGTTCCTACTCTTCTCATCTACACTGAAAAGTCGAGAATTGAAGGTCAGCCATGAATTCGCGGGAGCTGAACAATGTCTGTTTTGGCATCATGCAAGCCAACATTATTCAAAAGCACGTTTTCCTAGAAAATGTTCTATGGCTTACGGAAAATTTCCTTCTACAACATGAACTCGTTGCCCTTGAAAACCCCACTATCTGTAATCAGGGTGAGTGGCAAACTGGAAATATGTTTCGACCGGAAGGGGGAGGATTAGTCACTTTACCATTTTAAATCGAAGATCACTGTCATCTACATAGGCGGTTTTATAACATTCAAAAGATTTACATATGAAATCGAGATTTTTTTAAACAGCAATTGTTTTGGTAACTATAATTTATGAGCAGTCAAAATCTATAAATAATTTATACGCAGGGCTACATATTTTTTTTATTTAAAAATTGTTAGTTAGAATCAAAATTTATTTAAAAGAATAATTGACTGTATTAATAATTGGCATAATCAAAACTCCACCTGCTTTGGAGAATTTTTGATTAAGTGAATTAGGCAGCGACCTAAGCCCATTAGGTTGACAAAAAACCACTGTCATGGTGATTAAAATGTTATTAACCTGTTTGCCATATAAAAAAAGTGTTTAAAAATGATTTTCTTTAAACCCAAACATGGTTTAAAGAAAATCTTTATTTTTTAAGTATATATATTATTAATATACATAATTAGCAATTATTTTTTATATGTATATTTTAACAATTGTATATTATTTTGTTAAACATTGTTAAATATATATAAGCTGAATATTTGAAAATTTGAAGTATATGTGGTGCGAAAGCATGTTTAACCCTATTCAATTACCTAATACAGTGGACATAAATACAAGGTCATCTTATTAAAATTAATATGTATAAACCTAGATGATATTCAGTCATAAGTGATAGTAAATGTAACATTTTTACAAAGTTATTAAAATATAATCAAACCTGAAATAAATTATTAAAATATTTTTAAAAAATGTGCAAAATTGTAATAACAAATCGACAAGATTATTGAACGCAGAATCGCATAATATGCATCTGCCTAGTGTTGCTAACGCCTAAATCCGCTATTGGTTTTATTCTCGATTTGCGTAAATAATTTGTTTAGTTTTGCAGAATAGAGTTGAATGAGTATACATTTTGTTCTCTTCCTTTAAAGCAACTAAAGAGAGTAAAGCAGAATTATCTAAACTGCTGGTATACTTACCGCTTTGATAGTAAAACTAAATGAGCTCCTCAAATAAAATCTTTCTGGCCAAAAATAATAATAACAGCTAAAAAATTATCTTTGACTGTTATGATCAAGTAATGGCATTTTGATAAATAATACAAGCATATAAAATTTAATCTATATTGTCTTAGTAGTCAAATAAAATCTTAACAAATTAATACGTTACTAGCAGCTTTCATTTTCATTAATTTTTTAAGAAATATTCTAAGAGAAAAAGACACAATTGTAATAGATAAATAATTGAATTTTGAGATATTGGCGATTCTCCACGATTTAGATCTTACGATCGATCCACGATTAAGATCACGAGCCAGAAAAACATATTTTTGGAATTATGTATGTCTTTCTGTAAACGTGACGCCACAAAAATGTTTTGAGCTATACGACTGAAATTTTGTGTAAAATTATAAGCAAATTTGAAAATAATAATCAAATTTTGAATGAAATTTATTCAAAACTGGGTATTTAAGTATTAAGTGCTTTATCTTAAAATGAAAAGAAAAGTATTTTAACAACATAAATTCTAATCCGATAAAAAAAATTCGATTATTAACAAGTTTTGTTAAATTTGTGCATAATCTATAACAATATTTTTATAATTATCAGTAAATTCAAATTAAGTTCATTGCACACTAATCCATTCAACAGTAAGTTTAATTATTAAAAGGTTTGCTGCAAAAAGGAGGTAGCTCCAATTATTCAAATTTGCAGAAAGCCTTAAAAATAAAGTCTGAAAATTCTAAATTCCAAAGAGACAGACTGTTTCATGCCTTGGGAAACGCAAGAACAAAGATTGGAGCTATATCTTTTTGGCACCAAATAAATGATTTTTTTTTAAACCACATGTGATTCTAACACTCTAAATTCCCCCACATTGGAGCTGTATCTTTTTTGCAGCAAATCCTCAATTTCAATAATCCATTCAATAATTTTGCCATCGTTAAAATAATGATCAACCAGCAAGAGTGGCTACCACGAAACTTTATTGCATAATCTTTAAATTTTTTACTCCCTTATTCCCGCGTAAAATAGTAAACACTGGCTAAAAACCCGAATACCCCCTGGGCCTTTGTGGATGGTAGTTACGTAATACAGATAAATGGCGTTAATCTAGCATTTTAATTGAGTCTTCTGAGAATATGCATTTTGGTCTTTTTTTGTCGACCGATTGACACCCAAAATTTGACGCAAAGTCTACAAATCAAATAATTGATAGCATTATAGTTACAAGACAGCATATCGTTTTTCATTGACTTAAGTCATCGCGTTTCGGAATTATTATATTTACATAAATTTAAAAGTACAAAACAACAAATGTTCAGCCTTTTATCAGATTTGATTCAAAATGCAATAAATATCAACATTTTTAGATGCTAACTCCGTCTACTATCTGTCATCAACTTGCACATTGTGTTTTGCAGTTATGGAATTCATTTATATTTGGACAACCAGTCAGATATTCTGCTAATGAATTTTATTCGAATTAAAGTCTACGAATTTGATCATTCTTTCATATATCAAATTCCATCCATCTAACTCAAAGCGTTTTTGAGTTATCGTGTTTGTAAACAGACGGGCATAAACCTGAAATCCCCCCCCATGGACTTGGGGAACAAATCTAGAGGCTGAATTTTCGGCGATACAATACTTTTCTTGCCCATTCTAGAAAGTAAAATGGGTCACATTCAAAAGAGAGATCAAACGGGGCTCACATGACAACACAATACCACCGAAGTCATACTGAACGTTTTGACCTGGGTGGTATCGTTTGGGGAGGAAGATAAAAGCAGTCGTGATTAGAGAGGGTACGCAGGGGATTGCTTCACAATAATTTCTTTTAAAACTTTTTCTCTCAAGGAAGTACGGAAAAAGTATTGCAATCATCTTAAAAATTTGAATTCTAGATCTTAAGGACCTGCACGTTTCCGACCTTTCTGGTTCCGAAGAACACACTTTTTCATTATACCTTTCTTTTGTTTGTGAACACGAAAATTAAAAAAGTCATTGAGTTAGAATGATGAAATTTAATATATGAGCTCAAAATCAAATTCGTAGATTTCTGTCACATTTAGAACGAAATCTGTTATATATATTGCACTTACTTTTTAGAAAAAGTGATAGTTAATAAAGATCTATAATAGTTAAATTTATTTTCGATTCTGATAGCCATGAAAATCTGTATAAATAAAAATGAATGTTTTTCTGTATATCTTATGCTTTATCATACCGCTCATTCTGATAAAACTTTGACAGCATATTGCTTGAACTTAACGCGATGGTTATAAACATAATACAATCTTGTAAAGTATAAAAACAATTATCATATCCATTTACCGCATCTATTGACCATAGATTAACCGCCAAATAACTCGCCAAGGAGACACAGCAAATTCAGTAAAGAGTTAAATTCAAGCTAGACGTTAATATTCCGTAGCTATTGTATGTAAATGCAATATAAGTCTTTCTCTGAGGCAACAGTTTTATTAGAGAATGTGCGTGAAAGTTTTAGGAGAACCAATCCTATAGGTTTGAAATTTTAGCTATTCATTTAATAAAATTTTAGCGTTTTTTGCAGTAACTTCCGAAAATATAATAAAAATAATTTTGCACCATCTTAGTTTTCAAAAAGTTATGTTTCCAACTATATTAAAGATTTAATGGTATAAATATATTTTCTATGTTTAATCAATTTTACAAGAAAATATTTTAGTCACATTTCCTAACATTAAACTTGAGAATTTTGGACGAATATTAAATGAATTACGAGATAAATAAATAGTTTCTTCCATTACCATACTGAAAGAACACCAAGTTTTACAATTCTAAAAGAATACACGAATCTAATACATAAAAATGAATATTTGTTTGAAGAATAGAATAATAATAATAGAATACATACGATTTATTCTCCTCCTTTATATATCCTTCAATTTCAATAAATGCATTCATTGCCGACCAGAAAATAAATATCATTCTTAATTAAACAAGATAACTGTTTTAAATTTCAAACGATATTTCCAAGATAATTTCTTCTGCGACAGCAACGCGCCGGGTACCAGCTAATATGTTATTAAAGTTATTATGCTTCTGAATTAACTGTATGTTCATTTTGGAACTGACTGTATTCTACTTTCAACTTTACTATTCTTTTTGAAAAAGATCTTTTTATTGGAAAGCTTTTAATTTAGGAGCTAGAATACATTTGAATATTTATATATTTTGAATTGTGCCTATCTTTACCGGATAACTTATTAAATTGAATATTATATTTTATTATTGAATATAAAATGAAAGATAACGTAAGACTCAGACAAATCTGAACCTTAAGTTTCATCAAAATTACAAAAAGATTTCTTTACACAAGAAAAAGCAAAAAAAAAAAAAAAAAAAAAAAAGGAACTGAACAGTAAGATGAAAACAAGGCTTGTAAAAAACTGAATAAATTGAATAATATATATATATATATATGTGTGTGTATGGGTGTGGGTGTGGGTGCTAGAACTGGGTGGCGATCCTTTATGCATCAACGTTCCATTTGTTCTAAAGGAATGTTTAATGAAGTATAGAGGTGCCATCAAATAATTTTGACATGATTATTGAAATAAATAATTAAATTAATACTAACAAACCTCTCAAACCTCCTTATTTACTATGAAAAATTGGATTTTGTTCTGTACATTAGTAAATGTTTTAGATAAACGTGTGATTCAAATTAAAGTATCAGTTTGACTTCTGTGTGACAGATTATATGACAAATAATTTATGTTAGGATAGTAGGATTTTACTTTTAGCAGAATGGACGCTGAAATGGAGTCATCTGTCAAGCGGTTTCTAATAGAGTCTTTAATTTTATTCATACCTGGAAATAATGACTCCAGGCAGAGGTAAATGAAAATACGGTTAAAATAACGTGTCAGTTTCTCCAAACAGTTAAATGTGTCTGTAATATAGTTCCATATTTCCAAAATTTCATTGCTGGTATTTTTACTTAGATTGCTTTTTTTTTTTCTGTTTCACCAAATTTTTGATTTCATATCGAACCATATTAATAATCAACCAGTTGCATTTTAAATTCTTTGATCTCCGACCTATTGAATTGGTACAAGCTCAATTTATCAAATGAAGTCACATACAAACCATTCTGATCGGTGAAATGCCCAAGATATTGTATCACGTGCCATTGGTTCACCATTCTTGATCTAAGAACCCTAAGAAGACGGAGGAAAAAAAAAAAAAAAAGAAAAGAAAAAAAGAAGGCTTGTTAGAGCAATTAATTTTTGGAATTTTGCAAATTATGTTGGATCTTTTAAATTTCAAAACAATCTTTACTTTAAATAATAATCATTTCACTGGAAAAAAAATTAAATATGTCGAAAACAACAAAACAAAAATTTAAGGATCATCCCTATAATGCCTAATTAGCATTCAGAAAGTGAGAAAAAAGGGGAGCTTAATCAATTCATCATCTTTGCGCATACTTAGACAAAAGAAGCAGACAGATTTTCCTCCGAAGAATTTTCGTTTAAAATTTGATTCAGATTTCGAAGTCACAATTATATATGAAATTTCCTTCGTTTCGCGCTGTCTGTTTGTGAGCTATTGTATTCATGGTCAAACAGACATAAATCGAAGATATTATATTTAAGATTTAACGGAGGGATTTCAAGCAAAAGGAATCATTCATTTGAAATCAAATTTATTGAAAGGTTAATTTTTATCATGTGCGGATGTGATAATGTTTTTGCTTGAGGTTTTTAAGCCTCAAGTATGTGAAGGTAACAAACTCTTGAAAATGTAAATGCAACATATTGGCTATTTATCTTTTTTTTTTTTTTTATGAAATGAAATTCTATAAGGGCTGAAGAATAATATTTGAAGGGGATTATTTCCTAACAAATTGCTTATCTCAAAAATTATTTTCACGGAAACTGGAAAGAAGATATTTCACTTAAGATTTCAGGTTCCTATTTAGAGACATAACCCAGGATCTTAAAAGATTTGTGAGAATAGATTGCATGTGAAAAACCTGAAGGCTTAACCTTGCTTTATACCAGTTGAACAAATGCCTTCTCAAAATCTCATCGGAACTAAAAGAAATTCTTCGAAATTTCCAGGAAAGGGCGTCATTGTTAAACTCCAGCAACAGAAGACAGCTTTAAAGTCACGGTTGATGTATTGCTGAATTTTGCCCCTCATTTTGCCCTTCGTGCTATAAATACGTATTCTCGGAAGTGATACTCTTCTATGCATAGGCATTTTTTGGACGACAAAATTTCTAGTTATTAATACTTTAATTTAATAAGGATATTTTAACACGTACACATTAGCATATGGGTAGAATGATTAATGTATTATTTTTATTTTTCGGTTTAAAGGGCCATTTCCCCTCCGAAATATTTAAGAGCAATATTCTAATAGATGTAAAGGTTAAACAAAATACATTTTTCTGATTTTTTAAAATATTTTTTTCATATACATAGTATGGAGAAAATATAGTAAATCGTTAAAAACTTCGAACTCGAGATTTTGACGAATCTCCACGTTTTAAATGTTTGATGAAACAATGAAAATGATCTGAATTTCAGAAGTGAGATTTACGGCTGTAAATTATACAAATTATATTTTTGTTTCATAAAATGGCCATATTAAAAAAATGCTTGGTAAACGGTAAAATTGTGCAGGTCTTCCAAAACAAATCAGTTATATAAGTCTATCAAAATTTGAAGTTTAAATCTGTTTTCCTGAGAAATTCCTTAAAATATAATTGCACCAGATATATAATTGGAATTTTTATGTCATCAGCCCCAGGAAATCAACAGATGGACAAAAATAGTATAGAATGATACATAAATGGCAAATTAAAGTCTAAGGATCATCTTTTTAATGCGCATTGAAAACATTGTGAAAGAACAGAGCTTGATAATGTTAAGCAAAGTGTACGGGTAAAATATAAAAGTGACAACTGTTGATATAGACCATATCATTTTGTTGTTATGGTCCTACATACACGTGGGAAGACAAACAGACAGTATTCTGTCAGACAAATTTAATCCAAAATTTGACACAACACTATAATTTTGGTGCAAAACCCCCTGTCAAATTCAATTTGCGTTATATTTGTTTCTAAGCTATCGTTGTCCCACTCAAACGGACATAAGCTAAAAAATTATATTTTATTATTCATTCAGGACTTAACGTGGAGAATATCAAAATATGATGGCGTAATTTGACCATGGATTACCTTTTATTTTTGTTCTTCACTTATAAGCTATTAACAAAAGCTGTAAGAATCAAGAGTAATGTTGCTGTTCAAACTAAAGATAATTCGAAATTCTACTTCGAAATATCACATCATGATTGTATTGCATTAGCCGTTGTATTCTATGCACGACTTATCACAGTTTATAGAACAGATTAACGTAATTGTGAAAAACATTATGATAGAAATATGCATAATTATAAGTGGTATATTTTATAAGGTCAAATTTAGATCAAGATGCACCAAATGCAAATTAATAGCTTATGGGGAAAATTAAACGAAAGAAAAACTGAAGATTGAAATTTTAAAGAATTGTTTCGAAACAAATTCCTTGGCAAGTGAATAATCAAGACCCTACTTAGAGATATACCTCCTTCCTCCTCTCCATTCTTAAAAGACCTGCTACAGTAAACTTTACGAGAAAAGATTTCAGGTTCTTCATGTTGATCTTGCATATATGTTGAAATTTTGTAATGGATAGCCTTTGTAACATAGTAGATGTTTGAATATCGCCTCAAACTCTCAAGTGAATTCTAAAGAATTCCGAAAATTTTCAAAAGGGGAGGGTCAAGTGGCCATTGTTAAAACACAGATGAAGAAGAGATAACGTTAGAGGTCACAGTTGACGAATTGTTGAATTTCACCCCACGTAGTAGATCATGTGACTTCCTAGAAATACCCAAGGAAGTCTGAAAGTCTGATGAATGATTTCTTTGACAAAAAAGATACATAAAAAATCACTTACATTTTACCTTAATAAATAGATTTCATTATTATAACTACGATTATTGTAATAATAATTATAAATATTTGAAGTATAGTATATTTTATTTAAATATATTACTGTAAAGTAACAATAAATTAAATTCACTAAAGAAAAAAAGCAAAATTTTCCAAGGGTTTCATGATTCAATTTGATAACTTGTGGGTCCCTCAGTAATATTTTAGTAATTATTATTCCAAAAATGATTCGGTTGAAGAAAAATTGTACTTTAAATAACCTGGGCATGTTTTATTGTGTAATCTTATCTAATTACAAAACTTCAGTTTTTAAATAGAATTTCTCAAATATTTTAGTTGGAAACGAAAGTTATCAATGAAAAATTAGAATTGTAGATGATATTTAACATTGTGTTCAGAAAAAAAAAAGGAAACAGGGGATGAATTCATATTATAGCTGAATTCAATTAAAAAAACTTTCAAAATTTCTTAATTTTAGAGCATTATAATTTTTCTGATAAATTAAGCTCATTGGAAAGTTTTCTGATTCTCTTTTTTATATCCTTAATTGAATAATGGTAAAAAGAATAAAATATAGAGATCCAAATTTTTGCAGACGATTTTAAAATGGATTTGTGATTTGAAGTTCTCAGTATGAAATATTACAAAGAATGCATTAAAATATTTCTATATAATTCGTTGGAATCATTCAAATAAATTCCATCTTTTATCGATTTTTTTTCCATTTAATTCTGAAATAAAAGTAAGCCGAGTTTGGTCCTAGATCTATCAAAATTGATATGCAATTCTTCGATCAATTTTTGACTGACTAAAAGATAGATTTCTAAAATTTAATCTGATTAATTTTGAAGTACTTTACTTTTTTCATAATATAAGGAGTTAATATTTTCTGTTTCAGGAATGCTTTGTCTTGCTGGTTGAATTTAGAAAATATTAGAAGTGTTTATGGATTATATATAAATTTTTTATTGATTATTTAATTCGATGTCCGTATGATATATTGATACTATGTTTAAAACTTTTTTCTTCAATAACTGCAGAATATTTAATTGCAATTTTATACCAATTTAAAATTTAATTAATTATTCCATTAATATTTATTTTATTTTCTTTTGTAATTAAAAAAATATTATGTGTTTGAAAATAAACATAGTTTACAACAATGCATTTTAGCGCATTGTAATTCAAACTATTTTTATTACTTTCACATATCTTTATCCCACCTGCTGCTAACAATTTTAAAGTTATATTTAAAAAATTCAATGTTAAGTCAAAAACAAACTTAATCTGGTAGTATATTTAAACTGGCATTATCTTTGTAAATTTAATAAACTGGGCATAGAAAGCAATATCTGATGAAGTCAAGGTTAAAGAATGCTTAAAATAAGAAAGGAACGGAGCTTAAATTATTATTATATTATGATGTTTAGTTTAAGTTCTTTGGTGATTTTTGATTCGAATTGTAACGCAATTTTTCATTTATATTGTCACTAAGATTTAAATAAACACACTGTCAGCTTAAAACGGACAAACTTTATTGAAGGAAAATAGCGACTTGCAACTTTACAAGGTCGATAAGTTGTCCACGACTGATGGGTATCAGCTTTTATACAAGAACATAATATTCTAGCAACAGCTAATTTACCAAGAAAGAAAAGTCTACTAAAAATCCACACTTTAGATATAACAGCCATGGCGGGCATCGAACCAGCAAACTCTGGGTTTGGATAGCGTGCTTTGACCATTCGACCACTTAGTTTGTGGTAAACTTTCTTTCTGCGGCACTATTACTAGTTTTAGAAATATTATTCAAGAAAATATTTCAATCTTTCAACCTCAGCTACGAATGATAGTTGTTCTTCATTTATTGAATAAACTACTGTTCTGACAGCCGAAAATGAATAATATTTTCATAAAATAGAAGAAACAGATGCTGTTTCTTAGTAAATATCGTTATGTTTATCATCAGCGTTCTAATAAAAATGTACAGATAATATCGTAAAAAATCCTGAAATGAATTCCACTTTTCCTCCAACTTTTGGGGAGCTGATATTTATATTTCTTCCTCAAGCATTTTGGGGGAAGGCTGTATCGTAGATAAAACATAATAGTACCAAAAGAATCAGATTTTTTTTCAATCTAGAACAAATGTTTTATTTCATTACTACACTCTACTAATACGAAAAACACGTATTTAGGAATACAGTAAAAATATCACAAAATCTGTCAAAAAGAAGAAAAAATTATACGACAGCTTTTTGATTACTTTAATTTTAGTTGTTAAATATAGAAATTAGATTTAAATATTTTGGACGTTTCTTTTTTAACATTGTTAATATGGATATAATCGCATTCTTAAAAAAATCGTCTTCAGTGTTAATCGTGATATTTAACAAAAATTGTATGATTTTCGATAATTCTTATGTGTTTTTTCGAGAATTTTTATGTCTATATGTATTAATGTCTATAAAGTATTAAATTTTTTTTTATTTGTTTTCATTATCAAAAATGACGTTATGATTGAATACAAATAGTTTGTTTGCAGATTTTTAACTTTTGTTGCATTCAATATAATGCAGCAATGATTTAAAATCTTTATAATATAAGTTCCTAATAAGAACTTCATTCAATAGATGCGTAAAATAAGAAGCGTTATCAATGTTGGTGTACGTTATTTTTAGAAAGTTGAGGAAGTTTATTTTCTTTCGTTTGTTTCAACAATTAAATTGTTTTTTGTTTTTGTTTTTAAATTAATAATTGAGACAAAATACTAATTACTAATTTAATTTCGCGAGTTTTTCTGAATAGCGATCACAATTATTTAAAATTACAGAGCTCCTTTGTCTTACGAGTTTGCTTTTTGTATCCTAATTAATGTTTGTTAAAAATTAGAAAATCGACATTACACTCTGTTAAAGATAAGTTTTTTTTTTTTTTTTTTTTTTTTTTTTTTTTTTTTTTTTTTA
>JAPMOQ010009498.1:143878-166765 GCA_026543055.1 Argiope trifasciata
TATGGCGAACTAATAAAGTTTTATGTTTATGCTGTTATAGGTTTATAATATGTTTCTTATGTATGTATATATGTTTTGTTTTTCTAAATAAATTTGTCAAAAATATTGAACTTCAACACACTTCAATCTTTACATTTACTTTACCTTTGTATAGAATAGTTCCCTTTCCAAACTCTAACTTTGTTTAGAATAGTTTACAATGGTGCACTTTAACCGGTTATCTTTTCAGCAATGGTTTCACAAATTTTCTTATGGCATGTGTTGTTTTGATAAATCACAATTGAAAACTTAAATCTTCGAGTTAGCTTCGATACCTGTTTTCTCCGAGCGGAGCTCGGTCACCCGCTGGTATAGATAATGCAACAGATCATAGAAACGTTTCCTTCATTTACTGAATAGGAATTAAAATTTTTCAAATGTTTTTTCGTTTCATGCAGACACGTGCTAAAAATAGCATTTTTATATATTTAACCAGCAGATTCTTAATACTCTTTAAAATGGTCAGTTAAATATTCTATGCAACGTCATTGCCAATTAAATACTTTATGTGACTTTTAATTGTCAATTAAATACTTAATGTAAATTTTCTTTTAATAGCTACTTTATCAAAATATTTTTAAGGTTCAAATTTTGATAGTTCTTATAATTCACTCTTGCAGTTATAAAGACCTTATTCCCGTAATGTACTATATGTCACTCTAATAATCTGACAGCTCCCGAAAATTTCATTGTTAAATAAAAGTGGAGATGATGAAGCTGCAATTAATAAAAAAAACATTTTTTATTGAAAGTATTGTTTTTTTAATGTCAATATTGAAAACGAAGTCCATCAGCATTTCAGCCTGATGTACTGCAGAATTGATATTCAATTCCTTCGTGTTCTACAGAATCATTTTCATAATTTATATAATATCTGAAGAACAATTCATTAAAAATTTCTCAGATTCCCCTCTTTTATTGAATAGTGATATTCAAGTATTCATAAATCAGTCAGTGTTAAAGACTGACTTAGTTGATTGAAGTTTATTTCTTTTTATTTAAAATATTAAAATCTGAAAAATATCTTGTTAAATATGATGTAGAGCAGATTATCTAGATAAAAGCTAAACTTCCTTCATTGATTAAACATTTATAGACTGATGTTACCTACCGTGTAATTATTTGCTTCACTTAGACTTTCTTTCTAGCTGTATTTCGATTATTAAAGTTTTACAAATCTTGAATTGTGTGTGTGTCTTAAATAAATCTGCTTTATTTAATTAATAATACTGTAAAAGTCATAAACTTTTTTCTTTATATTTTCTTTAATAGAAAAAATATACTTCGCATTCATTTCATTTCATACAGACACATGCTGAAAATTACATTTTTAAATGTTTAATTTGCAAAAAAGGTTTATTTTTTAATTTTAGTTTTTATAAAACTGATGGCAACATATTGATGAAAGATAATTTCCCCCCCTTTTACTTGTAATGGGGGCGTGCAGCTTAATTTTATTTTTATTGTTGAAAAATATGATTAAGTTAATTATTATCCACGATTCTGTTCGCGTGTAAATTTTGATGTATATGAACGAAAATCTATCAAAAAAAGACAAAAAAAATTAAAACTAACCTAAAAACAATACATTTAAAAGTATAAGCATATACGAAAAATTTATAACATAAATAAAATTTAATAACAAAAACACACAACTAACATAAAAACTATTTACATTGTCTACCCAAAATAAAACAAAACAGCAAATCAAGTCGGTGTTTCTTTAAAATCGGGTCAAATCCATTTTATTTATTGATCGAGGTTGAGATACCTACAACAATATAATACACATAATATTTAAACTTTTAATTTAAATGAAAACATAGTTGTCATCACGCACAAACACAGTTGATGTCACGACAATCACGCTCGAACTTTACAGGCGTCAGCGATGTGTCAATCTTAACGCTCATTGATTATTTAGCAATACGATTTGGACGGTTGTTTATGGACGCGAGATAAATATTTATTTAAACACTGTTTTTAAAAGAAATGCTCGCTACATAATTTGTATCCATTTCACGTTAGTAAGATCGAAGCTAAAAACAGAAATGGTCAATGGATACACTTTTTTGTCTGTATGAATTGCTTGCTAAATTCTATGGTTCCCGAGCTTCAATAGACGCCATACCAGTATCCAATAAGCGTTACGCCTAAATTCACTCCCAGTTTCTGAAACAGGCACTTCGCGAATTTCTAACGCCAGTTGGGGTAACTCACATGTCTGACTTTCTTACACCAGTTGTGGTAATGCAATGCTGATTAGAAATTTTTTATTTCCTTTATTCAGTTTTCTTTTAATTTAAAAGTACTCCAGAATGAATCCAAAAGATCGATTAATTAACAACCTTTAATTTTAAATACATCAAACACAAAGAAAACTAACAGAATCGAATGAAATAATCGGTTGAAATTCTTCTAAGCCTAACCTGAATTCTGTTTGGAAAAAAAATCTGGAGCCTTACTTATGTTTGGCTGAATTTGGCCTCAGCTTTTTGACACGAAAGTTAATTTTTAATTAATAAAAAAGCAACCACTTAATAAACCGGAATAAAATGTAGCCTATGCTCTATTCCTGACTATAATCTATCTTAGTACTAAATTTCATCCAATTCTGTTCAGCCGTTCTAGCATGATGAAGTAACAAACATCCATCCATCCAAACTTTCATATTTATATATTAGTATAGATATAGATTTACAATAATAATCTATTGCTTTTTAACTTGAACTTCTGTTACTGTGTTGGGAACACGTTAATAAAAGCTTATTCTTTCCTGTTGATATTCTTTCCTGTCAGTATCCAATATAGATAGAAATCATCCGGATTACTATGCAATAGTGGAACCAATTGTTAAATATATATTTTTACAATATATTGTTTTAATGATTTGCTAAAATGTCAGCAATAATTTGAACGATTATTAAATAAAAGTCATTTAAATTTTTTAAATTGTGTTAAAATTGGTTTTGGGTTAGAAAATTTTCTGGAGTTATAGTGAAAAAATTTCAAAATTTCACTTATTATTTTTAATCACTGAAGTTTAAAAATTGCTCAGAGGTACACGTTCCCTCCTTCCAAAGTATATGTGGGGCAAATTTGGTAGCCGTTGATCTGTCTTGTTAAGTGCCAGTTTAAGAGAATCTATGATCGTCAACACCCTACGACATCCATGCATATACGCATTCATATTTATTATCAGTATCAATTAGCAATTTGATAGGACTTTTATGGGAAGAACTGATCGTCAAAATGGATAGAAGATGAATAACTTCCAGTACAATATGTTGCATAAGTATAATATGAAATAATAATAATAATTCAATTTTAATAATAAGTTTATTAAAGTGATTTTTAATAGAGGTGATTGACTCTTTTATTGTAACTTATAAGTTTCTGTATCTATATATCAGTATTTTTTAGGGTATTAAATTGTTTGATGTTTTATAGTCCTATTTAATGGATTGTGGTTGGTTTTCTGGTTGTCTTCCGCTTCAATTTGAAATTGGAAAAAAGAATTTTTGACAAATCATGCATAAGAGGTAAATTGCATTTTTTAAATATTTATTCATATATTCTAGTGTAGATTGACATTCTTTTTTTTTTATACATTTGGCGATATTCCGCTGGAAACTGACAAAGCATAGCATCAGTTACAAATAACTGATTAAGGTATCCGACTACGTTAAAAACACTGCTTAACCACCACTTGGAGATTTAAAAAAAATTCTTATTATTTCTTGTAGTTCCGACTTTCCTCTTTCCAAAACAGTTCGCCTTTTCTGAGAAAAAGAAGGCAGACCTATCATAGAGGGTCACATATATTTTCAGTTAAAATTTGTCTTTAGCTTCAGTTTTCACAAAACATTAAATTTCATAAAAATTATCCACGATTAACATGATATCTCAAAAACTAATAGAAATAGTTATGTAAAAATTTCAACTTGTGTTTTAAATAATATGGGCAGTGAAATGAAGTTTGATGGTTAATAAAATGCTTTTTTCCTTGAAAGGTGTTTTTAGAGAAATTAACTTGTGAATTTATAGAAAAAATGCGTACATACGTATATTTTTACTAATAACTTCTTTGCATCTCTAAATGTTTCTTTGATTTTGGTTCATTTCATTCATCATTACATGTTAAAACTTGTGTGCATAGAAAAAAAGAATTACTGCATTACAATTTTGTGTCGAATGTTAACCGTTTTGGTTAAATTTCATTAAAGTTCACTACAGATTTTACCATTTCTCAAAATATATTATATTTTTAAATAATTGTTTTTGTATTTATAGTGTTTATTACTGACAATACATCTAAAAACTATAAATGGTTTCTAAAAAATCCAATTTTTCACAATTTTTCTTTCGAATGTAGTCGGATACCTAAAATGTTTTCGACTAACATTAAAATTTCTTTAGATTCATGTCAGTCTTCAATGATTGACAGTATTCGTTTCGACAGAGCTGTGTTAATTACGGCTGACAGCAAGTACATGATTTAATAAAATAAATTAATTTTATTATTAAAATTTAAATAATTTGAAAATCATTTAAAATACTTTAATATTATTTGTTATCCATCCTCCAAAGAAGGAGCATTAATTATTGTTGAATTTAACTGAAACACGCACTACAGGCTACTGATTGAAGAAAGAAAAAATTCTAATTATGTAGAAAGTACATTTTAAGATAAATGCATACAAGAAATATACCAGAAGAATTACAGGCAGAATCTTATCGTTTTCTTGTGCATCGAGTACAGTTAGTTAAATGGAGCAAACGCTTTAATAGTCTTGACTTGAAAAATATTAAGGTATCCGACTACGTTCGAAGGACAATTTTTGAAAAATTGGATTTTTTAGAACCTATTTATGATTTTTAGTTGCATTGTCAATTATAAACACAATAAATACAAAAAAAAGTTTGAAAATTTAATATATTTGAAGAAATAAGGTAATTTCAATTAAATTTTAATGAAATTTAACCGAAATGGCTAACATTCTACAGAAAATTGTAATGCAGCAGTCCTATTTTTCTTTGTACATTTTGTTATAGAATACAATAATGAATGAAATGAACCAAAATCTCAGAAAAATGTTGAGATGCAAAGAAATTATGGGTAAAAATATATTTATTTATACATGAATTTTTTTCCATAAATTCACAATTTAATTTTTCTAAAAACGCCTATAAATGAAAGAGTATTTCACCAACAATAAAATTTTTGGTTCATTTATTTCATTGCCCATATTATTTAAAACACACGCTGAAATTTTTATGCAAATAATTTCTATTACTTTTTGAGATATTATGTTAATGATGGAGAATTTTTATGGAAACTAAAATAGTTAAAAACAAATTTTAGCTGAAAAATAGGATTTGCTTAAAATTCTCTTCAATGATAGGTCAGACTTCCGACTTCCTAAAAAAAATTAACTGTTTTGGAAAGAGGAAAGTCTGAACTACAAGAAATAAAAACATTTAAGAAAAAAATTCGCCAATGTGGTCCATAATCAGTGTTTTTAAAGTAGTCGGATACCTTTTAATTGCTTAAATTATAAATGCCTGTTGTTTTAATACGAACCCAAAAATCTGATTTAAAGATTCTTTAAGAAAGTCTATTTGTCTTGTTGATTGTGATTCCACGATATAATTCAGAAATTTGGAGAAAGAACACCGTTCTGCTTATTTCATCATAGTAAGGAGCAGATTCCCCACTTGGCAGTTGCCTAGGCTCACCAGACTGATAGAAAACTACAATTAAGTTGACAAAAAAACTTTATTTTCTTAGTTACCAAATAAAGAAAAATTAAATACAAAATACGAGCTCTACGGATGATAAAATATTAAGGGGCGATATTCAGTTGCAATTTTCCCATAAAATAGATGCCTAAGATAGCTAAGCTGGAAGAAGTAAGTAAATAAATAGGTTTAAAAACTTTATTTTCGTTATTGCCAAGTAAGTGTAAAAAATGCAAATTCTATGAATGATAAAATATTGATAAGGCAATATGTTCAGCAAAGGATTTCTTGGGTCACTAGGCTGGCAGAAGAATGTAAGTAAGTTGATTACAATTTTTTTTTAAAATGATCAATTGAAAAATGTTTCCAAAAATGTAGCTTCTGTGGATCATAAAATATTAAGATGATATCAAATACTTCTCAAATATAATTGTTTAAGCTCCCATATGTTTTATTATACTTATTGACATGATTATTAATAAAACCGAAAGTTTACTTCAATAACATTGTGTTATGGATGCTAGGCAGTTTGGAATAATAAGAAATTAAACTGAAAACATTTTCACAAAATTAATAAAATAATTCGAAATTAATAACATGATAAAATTCAATGAAGTATAAAATTAAATTAATCATCTATTTTAAAAAAGAGTTTAATGTGCTCTTTCTATGGAAGCAAAATATCTAAATACATCATTAATCTCAGTTCACCAAAAACAACTGTCATGTTGTTTCAAATCATTATGTAAATGTAACTGAATTAAATTAATTCCATCATCTGATTTCGTTTAAAACTTGATACAAATTTGCAATTTTAAAGTAAAAGTTACAAACCAAATTTCTTTTGTCTACCTTGATTTTTTAACAAGTAATCGTGCTCATAGACCAAAAGGTAGAGGTATTTTTTTTATCCATCACTCTCTTGAAATCAGAGCAAGTCTAAAAAAATGAAAATTTTGTAAAGATTGGAGTGATCATGTTGAGTGTGGAAATAGAAGGATGTTTTGGGCTCCAATAACTAAACATTCTTACAAAAATAATTTATTTTTCCGGTATTAGGCACAACAGCCACATACACCAACCACTCACTCAACAAAACCAATTTATCACCTCTCAACAACAACGCATATTGTTCATCGGCTTACTGGAGGGTGAGTCTGTGGTGATATCTTAATAAGCCAGACAACATCTACGGTATTGAGCAATTGCTTTTGTCCAATGGCTATGTTACTAGGCTTCAGACCCAATGGTCCCGAGTTCTATTCCGAGCACATTTAACATCCCACGATTCGATAAAATCTCCCTATTTAATTTCTTGATGATTTTTAGCTCTCCCTTTTGGTTTACTATTTGTAGGAGAAAGCAACGAGATAATTGGGCTCCAGGAAACTTGCTCGCATATCCTCTGATAAAAAATTTATATCCTTCTGTAATATGGCTGTTTTGAAATCTTCTCTCGCATAAAATTGTGTGCACTTTCAGAGAGCTTGGAGACGTTATGAGTACTCAGATTTTTATTTTCACCCATAAGAGCAATGTGTTTTGTGTTATTGTTTAGAAAATTACTTAATTGCATGATATTGCAATAGATTAGCAACAAAGTATCGAACAAAGTTTTACATTTTTTATTAGCAACAAAGTTTTAAGAAAAACATCTAAATTATTTACTTCATTGCAAACTATATTTATATACCGAATTGTTTAATTCTTTTAACTTGTATGGATATTTTGAAAAACAAGTAGAAAATTCAGTAATTATTGAATAGCAGCGTTAAGTAAATTAATTGAATACTAAAAAAACGGAATGCGCTGCGTGTGTTTTCTGAAATTAATATTAGTACTTATTACTGAATTACTTAATTCTTCCAATTTTTATGCATAGTTAGAAAAATAAATAGAAAATTCAGTAATTATAGAATGGCAACGTTAAATAAATAAATTGAATGTTAAAAATTAAAATACGACGTTTGGGTTTTTTTTTTTTCTGAAATTGATATGAACATTTATTGATTTTGTAGATTTTTTCTTTTATAAATTTTTGATTCGATTGAAGTAACCAAATTATTTCGAGAGTTTTTAATAAAAAAAAGGAATTAATATAAATTTGTTATTTGTAGATTGATTTAATGCTTTTTGTTAATATTTTAAATGTAAAAGAGGCCAGTGATTTTGTACTTTATTGACCTCTTCGAAAGTCTTAACCATTTTTATTTCCATTGTAAAACAACAATAAAAGATTCATATCGACACAAAAAACAGATTTATTTGAACTCAAATGTATCACAAGCTATCAATCACATTTGATATAGCTGTACAATTTCTAGCATGAGCGTGTAATAATAATTAATGAGCGTCATTTCATGTACAGGGCTATTAAACAACTGAATGCTTTGATATTTCTTGGAAATCAACATTCATTAAAGTTGATGGCCAAATATTGTTCATTATGACATGCTGGAGTGCTATCGACAAGTGTGGTGCAAGTTCCTTCCTGCATTTCAGACTATTAGAAAAGAAAAATTACAAAATGTCAAGAATACATAATTTACTACAAAACAGATACACATACACACACAAAAAAACCGAATACGACACAGATATTGCTCTTACTACATATTACGTAATGTCAGCAATTAAATGTAAACCCTATCGATGTACGAAAGTTTCAGCAGACTGCTTTATTCAGCGTTTTTACAGCTGAAAATTAAATACTTCGATAATTAAACAGAAGTTTAGTTCAGTCAGAAGATGCAAAAGAAATTAAGAAATAAACTTTAATCAGAAAGTTCGAGAATGAATATAGGCTTACCTATCAAAATGGATACCATCTATGACTTACCTATGGAAATTCATGGATTCCAAAACTATAAACTTCCCCAAAATTTTTTAAATTATCTTAAAACTTATAAAATTATATTTTTAATGATATCATAGTTCTAGTGTAGATTTGAGTGCCCTTTCGATTGGGGGAAAATTTCAGAAATGAAACCCTACTTCTGGCTTCCATAATGTTTTGTTTTCACTGACGTTACTGTTGGGTTACCGACAGAAAATTTGTACTCATGGCGTCGATATTGGAGTAAAAAAAATCGCCAAAAAATCAAGGGGCACCCAACTGTAAACTATTAACATATCCTTTTCATTTCTGTACATCAATAAATCTCCGAGTTTAATTTATAATGTTACGATACTTTTAGTTTTATGAAATTCAAACTCATCCATAACATTATTCAATTGCGTACTTTTTTAATATTGAAATTAATATTTTTAAAAATTACTTTTTCTTTATGATTAAATCCGAGATAGATTTTAACTTCCATTTATATTTCATAATACAAATACGCTTCTAAATTGTGTCCACAATAATTAGTTGCTGAATGATTCTTTTAATGTCATGCTTTTAAGTGGTATCAAATAAAACTGAAATTTTAAAGCATGCATTCTATTTTAATCGTTTAATTCTTAGCACTCCGATGCCCCATTCAATGTAGTGCATCGTTTTGTCGTTTTTAATCCAAAATTTCCGCCTAAGATCAATGATAGATTCAATAAAAATAATAAATTTACGCGGAGATTAATATTTTATTGTCAACCATGCAAGAAATTTTCTGGTATCTGTCATTAAAAAGTATGCGAGAAAATTTTGGGGAGAACATACCACTGGTTTTATTCTGTGACAGTGATTTATTTGGTGCAGCAAATTTTTTTCTGGAAAATTAGGCATCTTCAAGAATGTATATAATTCCTTGCTACATTTCTGATAAAATAAATTGCTACATACTGTTGTTGAAGGGCAATGGCATGCAGTAGCCCGCATTTCTGATTGCTGACTTAGGACGAAAATCTAATTCAAACTGTCGAGTTTCATCTTTTCTCCCCGTGCTCTCTAAATGAGCTAGAATGTTGTTTTTGTACTCTATTAAATAAATGTCTGTTCAGGGCAGATTGGTTAAATCCATTCATTTCCCGACCAAATTTGAATGATATAATCCGCTTATTTAGTATTTTCTTCACAATAATTATACTGTGCAATGTTTTGTTTTTTCCATTCCTCACAGAAAGAGGCAAATGTGGAATATAAAAGGTTTTTTTGCTACCTTTGTCAATGTCTTCAAGGACGTGCATCTTCGGAACTTGAGAATTGTTGGCTCTGAAGTGAAACAGGCGAAGAGCAAAATCAAAAAAATAAACTGGATGAGGATATACAGGACTAGGGCGCTGTAACAGATAATTTGACACCAAACGGAACTCATGAAATGACCTTCATTCTGATGGAATAAAGGAAGAGATTTTTGAATGTTTATAATCATGAGCTATAATCATGCACTGTATGAATTTGAACTGCTACTGACTAGGCAATCATATAATATTATTCGCTTGTTTTGCGATAAATGACATGATTCCTGTTCAATTAATATATTTGAAATGTTTTAGAGCTTTTTGAACGTGATATTTTAAATAGAACACAGGGAAATGAAGCAGAAAATGTTATTACTATGAGGTAAATAATACATAATCCTTAATACACTATCTATCAATAAGTATTTGGACATCCATACAAATAAAGATATCTGCTGTTCTCATCTACGTCAAGCCTTCTGTACTTAAATATTGTGTAGATAATTGCATTGGCATTAGTCGTATGCAAGATGTCACAAAATTTAGAGATATCTGACTTTGGGAAAGGCTTAATGGTCGAATATCATATATACGGTCGATCCTTAAGGAACATATCTAGTGAGTTAAACATACTCATACAACCGATAATGGTTTTTACAATTAAGAAGCGGAAGTTGAGTGGGGATTGTCGGATTGTACTTCACCTTGACAAACCCAGAGATAGGACCTGAAGAATGCTATCCAAAGAAATTCGAAAAAAAAGAAAAAAAACGCACCAAACTGATACCTTACATACTCCAGGAATTCTAACAAGTATTATTTGGTTTCCGTGTTCATGCTGATGGCCATAAGCCTTTGATTACAAAATCCGACCATTCTGTTTAGTTGAGGTGGTGCAAGACGAGTCAAAATTGGACCACAGACGAGTGTAATTTCTTACAGCCGCAGAATTTGACTTTGGAGTGTGCAGGTAGAACACCTATTGCCAGAATGCACTGTACGTACATTAAAGTACGGCAGAAACTGAATTATGGTTCGGAGATGTTTTTCATGGTGCTGGAAATTAAGGCCGTAATTATCTTAGATGATTCTACTAACTATTGAATATGAATACATTGGGCTTATCTTTTTTATAACAGGTGTCCAATTACTTATTGGTAGATAGTGTATATATATAAAAATAATAAAATAAAACCATAACTGGATTTTAGCCTGTATTTTCTAAAGCTCTGTAATTTGAAATAAACAGTATTTCATTTATTATTACATTGAAAAGCCAGAAAATCTGGTATAGCAGGTAGTATGAAAATAATGGATGTATTCAACTAATCAGCGGATGCGTTCAGACATTTGCATACATAAGATAACAAATGTTTGAGGAGGCTATTACATCCCTTCTAGCTCTTATAATGGCAGGCATATCAGGATTTAAGTGATTTTCAACGGAGACTAATCGTTGAGACATGATAGATGGGGCACAGAATTTACGAATTAGCGATGAAATTTGGATTTTCTTGCACGTCCATTTCAAATATCAGATTTCTGGTGTAAAAGTTCAAATCTCCGACCAGAAAAAGACCTTGGCAGCAGGAGATATTGACGACTGAAAAGAATCGTTACTTGAGATACACATTCGACCCTTCCTCAAATTTCTGCAGATTTGAATGCAGGACCATCAACAATTGCCAGCGTACGCACTGTCCAACATACCTAAATTGATATGGGCTTTCACAGCCGCAGACCATTTCAAGTACCGTTGTTGATTCAGCAGCACGAAGTTCTACACCTTGCCTGGACTCGCTAACACTGGATTCTTAATGATTGGAAACACTATGTCTACTTTGACGAGTCCTGTTTCTGATTGTATCGTGGTTGAGGTAGAATAACCGAGTACGGATGTGAAGAATACCTCATGAATCCATGGATCCTTCATGCTTACAAAGAACTGCTCAGCTAGTGGAAGCTATATCATGGTATGGGGCGTGTGCAGTCGGCATGAAATGGGACCGTCGGTACGTCTAGGCTGGACCATGACAGATCAGCGGTACCTTAAAATCCTTTCTGACTGTCTGTATCCACTCATATCCTATGTGCACTCCGACGGATATGTTCAAACCCGATAGAATAATGCACCACCCTATATATCTACAATAGCTACCAAGTGGAATGAGAAACACTCTTCTGAATTTTGATCCCTCTCTTAGCCCCCTAATTTCTTTGAAACTTACATTATCGAACATATTTGGAAAGTTTTGTAACGTTCTCACCTTAGGAGTTTTCCACCAACTCTCACTCCCCTTCATTTAAAGACTGATCTGCAGAAATCATGATGTGAACTATCAACAGAATATCTTCAGAAATTAGTTGAATCCATGCCACGCCGTGTTGCAGCAAATATGCGTGTTCGGGGGGGTTCTACGTGCTATTAGATTGGTGACAGTTTTTCTGGCTCTTCCGTGTAAATTAAAAGCTTTTAGATTGAATTTGGTTTTATAGACACATGCCCATATATCTGATAAAAGAAGAAAAGTGTTTTTATATGTCAAATTTAAAGATATTACTTTTGCTTTGTTCACTGTCTTTGTAATCTTGGTGATATTCTTTGGACGTAGAATGATTACTTTTATCCTTTATTCACTTTTTTTCTATTATTCTTTTAGAAAAGAGCACTTACCTTTAAAAACAATCACATCACAGTAGTATGACAAACGTAACTGTACATATTACATGCAATCTTACCTTGTAATGTTTCTTGATTGGTACAAAAATGGCGTTTGGTTGAATTGCCTGCATGTAGTAACTCTTAAATGAAATAAGGAAGAATGGGTCCCGCCACTATGGGACTCGACCATTCGTGTCCATCTCAGTACCTGATCGATTGTCGTTCTGAACCCTGAGGTACAAGAATCAGCTCGTTTTGTGTTAATGATGGTATAAAGACGATAAGCTTATGATACAGATGTTGGTCCTAGCTTAAGTTCTGGGGACAAAGATAGAGGTAGTGATAGGGATCGATGTTTTATGCTCACGTTTGTTTAAGCATTCAGTTCCTCCCCTTCCAAATACTAAATTAGAGCAGTGATATCTCTTTTGTGGTTACTCTGTACGAATCTTTCAAGAAAGAACAAATAAAATATTACCTAAAAGTGCTTTGCATAAGAAAGTAATTTCTCATTAAATTTGAGAATACGGAAGAGACAAGTTATTTTCTGTTTAACGGACCTGTTTCTACTCATGGAACAACTCTATGTAAGGTGCCATCCATTGTACCTCTCGTTATAACGTCTATTTTGCATTTAGTTGGGTCATGGAATCGGATTCATAGCTTAATCCTAATTCGAAATGTTTTATTTGTATTAAGAAGTCTTTCCCTTTAATAATATAGGTGATGAAGTTCACCATATTATTGGCGTTTAGAATTCGACTTTTTAAATAAGGCGATTAAAACAATATCAGTAAATTTAACTTTGACCCTTTGCTTGTTAAGAAAATCACAGAGCTTGTTATCCATAAATTATCAAGACAAATAATTTGTGCTAAGGTTTATAAAATTTAATAGTTAAATCCAACAAAGTAACTCTTATTTCTATTGTAGAATTTTTATATTTCTGGAATTTGTTATACTCTATAGGTGACGAATAGAAATTCTATTCCTGTTACAAGGATAGAGATTATCCTTCACACATGAAAGTGGTAACTATTAATAAAATAATATGGCAATGGATTTATTACTTTAATTTCATATTCTTTGCTGCCGATGAATTTTTAAATGTATTTTTAGATTAAAACAATGTAGAAAACAATATTCGTGTCAAGGAATACAGGATCAGCAATATTTCAATGCAAATAAGAGTATCAATATTTTGAAATTTGTGTCCCTAAATACATCATTTCAGGACCAATGCTGAAAACTTAATGTTACTGGAAAACGAGTATATAGAAATGAGCTAAAAATTTACATGGCGCATAAAATGCTTTTTTTCCTTTTATTTATGCCAAAATTAATTTTTTAAACATTCTCTCGTATTAAAAATGACTCTTTCCATGTCAAAATGCATTCAAACTGTGTAGGATATCTCATGTAGGAGTTCAGATCATTAACTTTATGTTTTTAAGCCGGCCTTCTCGCGTAGGGGTAGGGCGTCGTCCCCTTTCTGGGTTCGAGTCCCAGTTCAGGTATTTTTGTTCTTCATCTGTTGTATTTGTGAGATGTGTGATGTGTTCTCCTCCGTCTAAAAAGGATTTGTGCAAGCGAAAGTGGGTTGGCCCTACTCTTGACCCTAGTTGGCGGTACTAAAAACAAGAGACACATCCTTGGCTTAAATCGCTGAGTTCGTCAGCGAGCTTGTCAGTGGTAAGTGCCATAAGAAATAACAACAATAAGTTTTTAAGATATGAATAAAAGTTCAAAATTTAATTTTAATATTTGTAAGTAAAAATTTTGTTAGTTTATAATTTCGAAACGAAAAGGATTAGGCAAATGAAAGTTGATTTTTGGTGATGATTTTTAATGCAGTTTAAAATTTGATTAGATAAAGAAGTATTGATAGTTGAAATTTTAAAGTTTGCTCGTATTTCTATATATGGATTGCCCCCTTGCGAAATTTTTGATTAAAAAATCTTTAAAAATATTTTAAACCTTCTAAAATGACATCATTTTTATGATAGTATGATAAACAATACCAGAATTGAGTTGGGTAATTACTTTTTACGCTACTGTATATTTTCATTAAATGAATTTAAAAGCAATGTCATATTTTGGACCAATTACGTGGCATAAGATAGTTAAAAAACGCAACAAACTAACTTAAATTTAATATTTCGTCTCAGCATCCAAATTATAAATATGTATGCAATTTCAGATATGAAAGACATTATCAACTATTCTTGTTAACTGCGAAATGGACACTATACACAACCTTTTTTTTGTAAGTATGCAAAAAATTCAAGACTAAATATTCCAAAACTAGATTTTAGAAAGTACCCCTGACATTGAATTTTGCAATAATTAAAAAATATATTTAATAAGAATCATAAGGAACTTTTTACCCTCTGAACTAAAATGTGGCACTGCTTCTTTTCAGCTCGCTTCTGTCGTTGGAAACCATCTTCAGGAACAAGGGAAGGCACGACATGGAGTTCATTTAGTTTCTGGATAATTTCAGGATTTATCCCATCCAGATTAAAATTGACTTCAGAATTCTGTAAAAGATTGATAAGTATGAAAAACAAATACAAACCGCAAGAAATTTTGTGTATTTCACTGAATATTTGTGTATCTGAAAGTGTCAAATCGTCACATTTAAACACTTTAGGCATCAGTAACCCAACAATAAGACTTTGTTTACAAAGGATAACCACTAGTCAATTGGGGATCATTCGACCGTAATATAATCTCTTTTCTAGTTGGAATTTTGTATCGAAATTAGGTTAATTATACTTTTTAGAGAAGAGGGCTAATTTTTCCAGGTGAACTATAAAAAAAGACAAGAGTACAGAACAAAATGAATTGGTAACCAAAAATTAAGTACTATCATGGTTATTTTTTAACGCAATTACAGTGAAGATTTATCATACCAGTGAATCAGTTTTTCCATCTCCTTTATGAAAGATGCCACTGCTGTGATGTGAGTTAAATCTTTGGAGAACCTCATAAGTCTGGAATTAATATTCTCCCCCTCTACAACCAGTTAGTTCTCCAGTCCAGGAATGAGATGAAAAAGGATTTGGCTCTATGTTGCAATCTCCATGAATGAGAATAAGGACGCGTGGTTCTTGCTGAATTTTGTTTAATGAACTGATCAAATTGTTCAAAGGAAATAGAAGATGCTGGAATTCAAGAAGAAGACATAACAAACCAATAAAGCGAAATTGTGAAGTTGGAAAGAGAATACTTGGCCATTTCTGTTCTATGACAGTATCTTAAAAGAATACTTGGGAAACTAAAAAATAACTTCCGGACGAACGAAAAGTCACGAAAGAAATTTGATGCCCATCTGACATCACAAGTGGCAACTTCCCTTGAAGTAAGGATTGGGTAAACTGGTTCAACGATTTACAAAATGCCTGAATAGTCACTTCGATTATGTCGAAAGAAGTAATTATTGTACACAACAGCATTTTGTTCACTACAGTCGTCTTTCATTATGGCCCATCTGTACTTGGCAAAAAAGAAAGAAAAACAAAAGACCTTGAATTCGAACCTGTTGGCATTCTGCAAGTTGCAGAGTTTCGCACACAGAAAATATATAGTAATACTATGGATTGTTGATTCTTGTATTTTATCCTTTTGCCCTTACTACGGATTGTCGATTGAAGAAAATATTGAAGCGAAAATTGTTTCTCCTAGCCAAGCGCCCCGATGGCTCAGTCGGTAGAGTACGGGATTCGTAATCCGAAGATCGCGGGATCGAATCAAGTGGAGAAAGTTGCAATGGAAGCTTTCAATTTATTTCTGTTTCAATTTAATTTGTCATTTTCTGTTAATTATGCAAATTTGTATTATGTAAATTTATTCCTAATTTTCTGTGGACCTTCAAATTCTAGAAGGTTTTTTAATTGTATATAAGTAGTTTCGAAATTAGTCAGATTATAAAAGAATCGTGAGTTGAGCTTTGAGTGTGTTTATTCTTGTTAGCTTTACTACATTCATCTCATCTTCGCGACAATATATTTAATCCTGATATCTTGAAAATTTGTGATCACAAAGGCTTACTAATGTGTTCAGAGATCAGCAAATACCGAAAATTATTCATAAGCAGAAACTATTGCGTCGAATCTAAGATAAATCACAAAGAGCCATTTTTTTAAACGTAGACTGTACCAACTGACAGCAGTCAATAAGTTAAGAGCATTCGCACCATAAATGAATGAGTTTTATACCCGAATCACAGTCTCTATTCAAATTATGATAATAAATTCAAGTAATTATCGCACAACTATAACAAAATTCTATGACTTATTAAAAATATTACATGTGGGAATATCGAATACCAAAAATATTCCATCTTCTGTTCATCAAAGTGAGCTGGAGTAACTGAATGGCTCTGAAGTAAATACTTAATTTCTCCTACTAATGGAGAGAGGCTTTATTTTCATGAAAAGTGGCAGTGGCTTTTATTTGGGTTTTTTTTTTCCGAGGAAATTCATAGAATTAATAATATTATTTTCATAAAACTATGATAAAAAAAGAAAAGAAATTTGATTTCAATGGAAAAATAAGTTTAAAAGTTTTTTTTTCTCTACATCAATAAAGGTTCTTGACAGAAGGGAAACACTTACGTAGTAACTTATTTACACCATTCTCTGTCAAATACATTTTCTTTAATTAATGGGTATTCGATAGTGATATGCTTGTTTTGCAAGTGGCTGAATCAATGTTCTAAAATTTCTTTGGGGCTTAATTTTATTGGGATATGCTGTAGTCTCTGTCTTAACACGTCTTTCTACCCTTGCATTGGGGCCACATTAAGCCATCTAGAAGGTCTTAAGCAATGCCTATCTGGGCGTCCTTTAACTCCTTCAAACGTATAAAATTCAAAGTTTTACATCGCTTTTAATTTAATCTTTATATAATAGATCAAACTAAAATAATTTTTAGAAAATGAAATCAGTAAACGCTTAGTTACAGAACCCTTTCTAAAAAGTGAGTTCAATTCATCGCATACAAAAAAAAAAAAATGTGCAATCAAAGTTTTAAAGTAATTTTAATAAAAATAACTAAACAATAAGTAAAAAAATAAATGAAAAACTTTTTTAAAATTATTTATAATTATTATTCTAGTAAATATTTAAAAATATTTACAACAATTCATAAAATTTATTACATTATATTCGGATCGAATTTTTTTATAAAAATTATAAAACACTACATATTTTTAAAAATTTTGAAACAGCATGATATAAAATTTGCAAATGGTAATTAAGAATGTTATTAAAATAACTTCTCAATATTAATTTGAAGTGTACTTGATTATAAGTCGAATAAATTCTCTTGCCCGTATTACTTTGTACTTTTATTTAATTATAAATAAAAGTATTATTGCACTTTTATTTATAATCAAATAAAAGTACAAAACATGAAATATGAAATAAACTCACTGCCTCGGGGTTATATAAAATTGCGGAACCCCACGGAATTCCTGAAGCTGATTTAATACCTAAATGAAAAAATAGAAAATATATACAGAGAAATCTTCAAATGGTGAATGAATCGCATGACCATAGATTTTGTCGGCTTGATCAAGGTTATGGTATTCACAAAGGATATTTATTATGCTCATAAGCAAAATTTAAAATTTCTCTCTGTATTAAGTACATTATTTCTCTTTATTATTTAAAAAGAATTGATAGCCATTTGAAATTGATTCAAGAGTCTTGCCTAAGACCACTGTTATTAAGAAAGATTACCTCTCCTGTTTCCGTGTCATTTTCGTCCAAAGCTACATGGGCTGTAAAAACTGCGGGAATGATTGCCGCAATCAAGAACAGAAGCATATAAAAGCCGGCTGGCATTGTGCTGGTTTTCATTTCCTGAAAATAAAAAAAAAGAAAGAGAGAATGAATTATCATATTTCTATAGATTCAATCATGTACTTGAATGAGTTTAATTTTACATATTACAATCTTGATGTAGGTTATTTTAGACGAATCCAATTAGAGCATGCATTTTGCTAAAAGTATTGGGTCGTTCGGAAAGTCATTTCGTATTTTTGTGTCAAAATGAAAAGAAATTTTCGTTTAATGAATAAATTATTTATTAAATTATAAAATTGCCATTCTGGTCTAATACCTTTTAGTAGTAACATGATTACACGCTCATAAAAGTTTTGGTCTTTGCTGTAAAAAAAAAACTGATCGAGGTGGTTTTTGGCCTCCTCATTTGAAGGAAAAATTTTGCAAATCAGTTCTGGTACTGATGTACTGTTAACACATCTTCTCCACACATATTGGCTAATTTATTTCTGGCTTGAACAGCATTTTTACCTTTTATAGCAAAAAAGAAAAAAATGACGAAAATGCTGTTTATTGCTCTCCATATTTAAAAGGGCACCATCCAAAAACTACTGCGAAGAATCAGCTGCACTTTTTCACACTCAAGCCTTGCTATATCAGCTCTTAAAACATAAAATGATTTTGCGGTTTAAGTATGAAATTGGGTGCGAAAAATGCAATTAAATCCTTTGTCAAGAAAAAACGAAATTACTTTCCGAACAACCTAATAACATCTTACAATAATAGTATAAGTTATTTGTCATCTAATCTGCAATAGAAATCACACATACTGCTTTAATTTGAATTACACGTGGAATTAAAACTTCTATTACAATGCAGTCAGTGCAAAATGTATTTTTTCGTAGGACATAAAGAGTTTTGAATTGTTAGTATTTAGTGTTTTTAATCTTTTCATTAATCACAAGTCAAAATTATTTGACGACACGTCTATACCTCATTAAACATTTCTTTATTAAAAAAATGGCACTTTAATCAATAAAGGTTTACTGGTTTACTCCTGGTTTAGGCAATATACAGACAAAAAAGGCATCCCCGATCTCAGACATCTTTTTTGAAAATTTTCGTTTCATACGTTCAGAACTGAATTAATGATCCGAAGAATATGAATAAAAGTAATCAGAAATAAACAGATTAGCATCTATCTAGAAAATTTGTGATCGGCACAGTAAATAAATTTATAATTTCACAAGCAAACTGATCATCATAAGATATTCCTAACTAAAACTAGCAAAAAAAAAACCCCAAAAGTTTTGTTCTTACCATGTCTGCTGTTGGAGTGTTGCTACTGGATTGCTGTTTTGTGCTTAAATGGTGGATGAGTTTTGCTTATATATAAGTATCAAGAGTAAAGCGGAAGGCTTCTTTTCACTGCAATTTCCTGTGAAGCCCCACTAAAGACTTCGATTCATTAGAATAACTGGGGCAAAGATCTAAAAAAAGCGATTAGAACAATCATTTTAAAATCAGGTTTTGAATTCAATGGTCATGATTGAAATTATTTCATCTATTTTAGAAAAAAAGATTTATTCATCAAAAATTGATCCCCAAATTATGTATATTAAATCTATTTAACATTGGACTACGATTATCACTTTTCAATATGCAGTTTATAAATTGAATATGCATATGTTTGTCTGTCGAATCAAGGCAAATCTGTCCCATTTATAGCCATACAATTTGACACAAGAGTAGTTGGTGCCCAAATATACTCTAAAGCTCGACATTTTAAATACAAACTTGAAATTTTTATGAACATTTTTAGATGTTTTTTCATCAATATTTATCCTTAATATCCTCTAAAGATGAGAAAAAAATCGTGCATTATCAGGAAGAACACACGATTGCCGTTCTAAAGAATTTTGTTTTATTTTCATTAGCTTATTCATTCGTTTTTTTTTATGATTCTTTATTTTATTGGTCGATAATTTGTAGTAATTGGAAATTTCTTTCTTCGAAAAAAAAGAAAAAAGAAAAAAAGACACGAACGATCAAATATATTCATTCGTTGATTTTTTAACCTTTAACTACGTTTTGTTTAGCTTAGTTATTTTAATGTCCCTTTGTAAAGCAGCACTAGAACTATTTTGGGACGTACCTCGTAGTTTTGAACCATGATCAAATGACGAGGACGACACTTGAGCTGGCACCCCCTCTCCACAGAAGCGGGAGGATGTTTGGTGTGGCAGATTTAACAAGCAAAAGACCCCCATTTACACGACGGTTCTTCGGTGTAATCGAGTCTCGAACCTGAAACTCTCCGTTCCAAAGCCGAGACCTTATCACCAGGCCACCGTGGCCCAACCTTTAACTGTGAACGTGCGTTCTGTAATACCGATAACGATGGACCTTCGGTCATTCTTTTTTTAGATCAAATGAATGGATTTACCCTCTAGCTTTCTATTTTGTGACCTTTGATATGCATACACTTTTTCTACCGGTTTCAACGGATAATTTTTTAAATAATTCAATTATTTTTATTTATTTTTTTTGAGTTCGATCTTTGAGACGGAACCTCCTTGTTAGGGCTTCAGGGCTAAACAAGGTTTTACAGATGCAGCTAAAACTTAAAACTAGAAATATCCAATTTACTAATCCTATTATCAAGCTGTGCTCCAGGCACTTTCAATTGAAGCAGAAAGTAATTTTAGTGATGAGGATAATTCTGCAGAAGAGTTTTTGGATGAAAGTTCACATTCAACTTATTCTGATATGTATATTCAAACATAAATAATTTTTCTATTGATAATATAGTTCAAAAACTTTATAAAATGTATTAATATACCAAGGGAAGTATAAACAGAATTTACAGATCACTAGCCTGTATGTTTAAAATATTCTAGATAAACATGCTACGAAAATCACTCAAGCAGATAAGAAATGGCCAATTTTACCCATATTTCATTTAATGTATTTAAATGATTTTTTTCATATAATTATTTTTCATATAATTGTTGAATTTTACATTATATTGTTTTCTGTATACCTTTATATACTGGAAAAATAATTATGATTTAAAAAGTATAAAGTAATATACTGTTTCAAGAATATTATTCATTATAACATGTAATTTGATAAGAAAAAGTATGTTCCAACGCATTTACTATTTTTAATAATAATATATTTTTAAAATTTTCTAAAATATATCTATATATAAAGAAAAATATCCGTAAAATATACTGGGAATTTTTCATACTAATACATTTATTGGAATATTTAATTTGAGTGTAAATGAAAAGCGGTCTCGTAGACCGCATCTCTCCAGTTAAGTCCTAAAATTTCACCTCCCCAGTTAAGGGTTAATTTATTATTTCATTCAAGAACTTACGAATTTTTTTTCTACAGATTTGGAACAAGATGTTTCAGTTTTTTTGTGGTTTGGGCACTAAACTAAATTGGGAAATCAAGAATCATGAAAATTATTTTTATATAAATTATGGCTCAATCGTTTGCAGTAATTTCATTCTCTAACTCATTTTTTTAACGAATCTTAATGCTGAATTATTTGTTTCGAATTTTTTCGTCTGCATTTCAGAAGGCAAAAACGTGAATGATCAAATTTCTTTTTTTGTTGTTGTTGATTTTTGAACTACTTATTCTTTTCAAGAACTCGAAGGTTTCCTACAGATTCGAAACAATATATTGAGTTTTCGTGGATTTCGGCACAAAACTAAAATAGGAAATCAAGAATCCTGAAAATTATTTTTATTTAAATTATCGTTTTTAGTTTTTAATTTTTTTTTTACGATTGGATTTGGATTTTATTGCCTCAAAAGCCAGATATGGCAAACCTATTCTTTTTTTACGAGTCTTAATGTTCAATTATTTGTTTTGATTTTCATTGTCGGCATTTCACAAGGAAGTATCATTCACACAAAGAAATATTAACGCGTAAAACTTATTTATTTATTTTGCTTTTTTTCTGTAGCTTTATTTTACATTAATCCCCTTCGAAGGCCAACTGTTTCAAGAAAATAGTGGTTGCAAAATTTTTCTGTTAAGTATTTAATGTTATTTAGTTTTAATAATTTTTTCAGAAAAATATTTTTAAGTTACACATTTTGATAGTCATATAACTTAAACTATTTTAGAGATTTTGTATGGTTTTCTTCATTGTACTATGCATTTCTTTAATTCTCTGTCCTCTCTCCTTAAATTTGAGCTTTACTGGAGATAAAGTTCAACTAACACAAAAACTCTTTTTGCTATTTCTAACTATGCTTTTTTTAAATGAAAGTTCAGAAAATAGAATCGCTTTGCCTCGAAATCTTATTAGCAATAGAGAATAATTTTTAATAATTTATACTTCAGACGATTTTTCAATAAAAATTTCTTTGATTAAATATAAAATTCAGCATAGTATAATATAAGAAATTACAATAAATTAATATATAATAGGATTTATTAAATTGATTCAATGAGATTTGAGTCTGCATAAACAATTAAAATTCTAAGATTAATTAGAATATTTAAAAA
>JAPMOQ010009498.1:167165-190608 GCA_026543055.1 Argiope trifasciata
TAACATATTTAATTGATTAAAGTTTCAAGATCACAGGTAGAGCCATTTCAAATGTGAAATGTTGGTACATTAGTAACCGGTGTAACCACCAGAACTTTAAATGCAAGCATGCAAACGTGCATGCATTGTGTCGTATAGGTGTCAGATATCAGTTTGTGGGATGGAGTTTCATGCCTGTTGCACTTGGGCGGGCAATGCAGGGACGGTTAATGCTGGTTGTGGATGACGTTGGAGTTGTCGTCCAATGATGTCCCATACGTGCTCGATTGGAGAAAGATCTGGTGATCTAGCAGGCCAAGGCAACATGTCGACACTCTGTAGAGCATGTTGGGTTACAACAGCGGTATGAGGGCGAGCGTTATCCTGTTGGAAAACACCCCCTTGAATGCTGTTCATGAATGGCAGCACAGCAGGTTGTATCACTAGACTGACGTACAAATTTGCAGTCAGGGTGGGTGGGATAACCACGAGAGTGCTCCTTCTGTCATACAAAATTGCTCCCCAAACCATAACTCCTCAAGTAGGCCCTGTGTGTCTAGGCCTCAGACAGGTCACTAGCAGGCTTTCACCTGGCCTCCTTCTAACCAACAAACGGCTATCACTGCGACCAAGGCAGAACCGGCTTTCATCAGAAAACACAACAGATCTCCACTTCGTCCTCCAATGAGCTCTAGCTTGACACCACTCACGTCGCAAACGGCAGCGGTTTGGAGTCAGTGAAATGCACTGTACAGGGCGTCTGGTAGTCTGGCGTCCTCTAAGTAACCGATTTGTAGCAGTTCGTTGTGTCACTGTGGTGCCAACTGCAGCTCGAATTTCAGCTGCAGACGCAGTACGATTAGCCACAGCCGTACGCCGAATACGACGGTCTTCCCTCTCAGTAGTACCACGTGACCGCCGGGACCCTGGTCTTCTTGAGGCAGTACCTTCCCTTGACCACTGCCGCCAATACTCATGCACAGTGGATACATTCCTGCCAAGTCTTTCAGCAATATCGCGGAAAGAAAACTCACCTTCTCGTAGCCCTACAACACGAACCTCGTTCAAACTCAGTGAGCTGTTGATAATGGCTTCTTCGTCTTCTCAGAGGCATCCTTGACTAACATTAACCCACTACGTCAAATCTCAATTGTAAATAACGATCACGAACCTTACAGCGCTTATTTAAAGCCAACCTCATTTGCATGTTCATAGTGTCGCAACTAGCGCCACACTTACGCGCGTAGCTCGGAATTTGAATCGACGTCATCTTTCAGATGTATAAACACGCCTACCAAATTTTGTTTATCTAGCACAGCTCCTTCCTAGTGTTGGGATTTTTTTTCCATCAGTGTATATATATATATATATGATGATCGAAATTATTAACGGTCTGCTGATAGAGAAAGACATTAAAATTTAAGGTAGATGAGAAGAAGTGAAGAAAAATACATAAATTTTAAAACAGCTTTTCTATTGTATATTATTAGTGGATTGTTTTGTCTACGGGCATGTCATATTTTTACATTTTCAACAGTCTAAGTGTTTCTGAATGTGTGCTGTAAAATTTGTTCTGCAGCTATTTTTGATAATTTTGAAATAAATTTTTATGTTTGTTTGAAGTTGCGTGACATGCCCATGTTATATCGGATGGAGGCTAGACTTAAGTTTAAAGCTAATTTTTCTTCTTAGATGCTATGACACGAATTGTATGCTGCTTGCTCTTCAAATATTTATATTTCCAAATATATTTGCAGCAATAACATTTCCCAACAATAGCAAAAGACATGTTTTTAGTTAATTTTTTTAATTTCATCTATATTTATTTATATATTTTTTAAGATTCCAGAATGTCTTCAAATAACATATTAAAGTGTTGGCACTCCATAAACATTCATCAACTTGTCAATGAGCGTCTGTTTTTCGTCGTCAGGTAAAAAGGCACTTCGAGCAGCATTGAAATTCTGGAAAATAAAAATAAGTTGTTAATTTTGATGCAGGTTTTGAATACCAAAACAAACATACAAAAAAATCCTTAAGTATCAAACTTTCTATGGAATCTAATATTTTCATTAGAAAAATAGTTTATGTATATCGAGTAAAATTTCTACATATCTAATAAACATTTTTGCATACATATCATTATAACTTATGCTTACGTATCACAATGAGAAAAGTCCATTGACTTCATTTGTAAATAGTGATGCAAACCAAAAACAAAACTAAAAAAAAGAGTTCAAATTCGGTTTTAAATTCAAAGATAAGAAAATCATTTGATAAAAATCAATAAACGGTTATTGGGGAAATATATGTCAACGTTAATTTTTAATCAGCGAATCCTTTTTCAAAGTAGGTGTGAAACTTTTACTTTAATTACCTTTTAGCTCTAGATTTCTCGCAGTAAATATATCATCCATAACAAAAATTTTAAAAGATGAAGGTAACGCTGAATTTTATAAACGATATAGAAACGACAGTCGTAAAAATAACAGTAAAGAAAGAAATCTGGTATTGCAAATTTCATGTTATCATGTGAAAACATTATTAATTTTGTCATAGTCTGTTTTTCAGATATTAACTAGTTTAAACCTATCTGAAACAAACACGTAACTATCATATACAAGTATGTCGACACTTTTTACGTCCGAAAATTGATCAAGCTCCGAAACTTTCTCTTAAGGCCAGATTTTTTCCCTAAAAATTCTTATGCTTACTTGTGTGATAAATTTTACGATCTGGTTCTTTATTGGCCAGGCAGAAGAATCGGATATATGGCGGATATTTGCTCAATTCTCTAACTTTTTAAGACGATAAGTGACCAAATGTGACAATATTCTATATCATTTTCTAAAAACCCTAAAATCCAAAATTTGAAGCATCGATAACAATAAATCACTAATTTTCTGCTCGTGCATTTTGACGATTTTTAAATCTCAAATGAAAACAACATCATATTCATACATGACAATAAATGGCTCTAAGAATAGGCTTAAAGCGTGAAGCAGAAGATATTTCCCTCGGAGAAGAATTTTTTCTTGCATCTCAAAACTCCAGATAGATTGCTTGAGATACAATGTAAAACCTCTCTTAAAGCTGTAAAGAATCAAAATAAAATGCAGGACTAGGGAATAGACTTGCATTGTGTGGTCAAAGTTTTTGCCATCGGAGCAAAGTTCTCTATTGTAAGCTTTTTACAATTTCAGTTATGGTAGAAACTATAAAGAATGAAAATATGCAGAGCTTTGTGAGAAAAATAATATATTTAAACAGTACCTGAAACAAAGTAAAAACGTACGCCTAGCAAAATTTTAACCACTTACGCTGTATTGTGTGTCATTCTCAAAAGATGCGCAAATTTATAGACATGCAATGTCAAATGCAGGGAGCAGCAAAAAACCTCGAGTAAACAATTTTGAATATAATGTTATTAAAAATAAATAAATTTGCAAAGTATAAATATTAATTAGAGTAGACTTTTGCTAATAAATGAATTCAATTGATTTGAAACAGGTCACTCTTTGCGGTGATGCTTAAACGCAAACGTTTGTTGAAAATTTCAGCAATTGACTGCAAGTCTTCTACATTTTAATCTATTCCATTCCACCGAGGCGATTGTTATAGAGAGTAAACTTTTTGTGGTTTAGCGTAAACCCTATATTTCAAAGGGACAACTCAATATAATCCATGTGATTGATACCTGATGAGTGTGGCCTATGATTCACCAAATGATATCACTTCCAATTGAACACCCAGTGCTACTTGTTTCTTTTTAGGTCTTGTGAGCAGATGCGTTTTATTGTAGCATCCAGTTTGTATTTCAGAAGTGCTTTTTTGGCAGAAGGATGTACAACAGCATCCAAAATGTCCCGCATGTACTCATTTTTATTTATTTTAACGCCCTCATCCATAAAAACCAGAGCTGTTTTGCCGTTTGAGCAAATTCCGCCCCATAAGATGATTCATTTTGTATGTTGAAGATATTCAACAATTGCCGAGGTACTTGAAGCGTCTACAAACCAAATTTTTTGACTGTTATGAGACCAGATCTTATGACTGTTATCATTTGTCTGTTTATTTTAAGGTATACAACGTGTCAGTAATGATGAGGAATCTCTTCCAGCTATGACTTGCTGCTCGTTTCAAATGTTTTCGGTATTTTTTGAACTGCATGTGTTTGTTTTCTTCAGTGAGAAGTTGAACCTTTTGGAGCTGACGACTTCCTGGCAAAGGGGTAGTGCGTCTTCCCCGATACCTGAGCGTCCCGAGCTCGAGTCCTGGTTCGGGCATGGTTATTCTTCTGTATTCTATCTTGGAGTTGTGTGAATGTGTTTCCCTATAATAAAAGGGTTGTGCAAGCAAATATGAAGTAGCTAAGTCGTACTCTTGACCCTAATTGGTGCTACTGAAAACACAAGAAATGCTCATGGAGGCTTAAATAGCTGACAGTATCTGTCAGTGGACTTCTAAAATGCCATAAGTAACAAGAATTTTTTAGAATTTGTAAAACTCTATTTCTCAGCTTCAGCTTCAAATCTATTTTTGCCATTTGTCACCCTGATCAGTCCTTCATTCTCACTTAACGGGACATCTTTCTCATGGGAAACGTCGGAATTCGTTGAACTCGCTTTGATGGTATTATGATTATTTGAAACATTCACCTCACGTTTTCATCCGTTTCCTGGACGTCGAGGCCATAATTGCCAAGTTCTTTAAAACGGCGAATTACGTCAAACACTGTTTGTCGAGCACATTAAACAAAAGATGATCTTACACTGCACTTTCCTTCCTTAAATAATTTTAAAATACCAGTTCTTTTGCATGACACTGCAAAAAAAAAGCGAACAATCGAAACTTAAGATGTATATTATGAAATATTCTATAATTAAAATGGTAGTCAAAGAAAAAATGAACACATATATTAAAATGAAGTTAATTATCTTCTCTTCAATGATGCGATAGCTTTGTCTGACCTTTTTCCCTCACCCTATAGATCTTTCTGAATTACGAATAATCAGTGCATAAGAGTAATTTTCTTTTATACACTGAAGTGACAAAAGTCATGGGATGATTGTTAATATCGTGTCGGTCCTCCTTTTGCCCGGCGAAGTGCAACAACTCGACGTGTCATGGAGTCCACAAGTCATTGGAAGTCCTCTGCAGGAATATTGAGCCATGCTGTCTGTATAGACGTCCATAATTGTGAAAGTGTGGATGGTGCAGGAGTTTGGGCACGAACGGACCTTTCGATGATGTCCCATAAATGCTCAATGGGATTCATATCGGGCGATCTATGTGGCCAGATCATGCGCTGGAATTGTTCGGAATGCTCTTCAAACCAATCGCGAACAGTTCTGCCCCGGTGACATGGCGCATTGTCATCCGTAAAAATCCCATCGTTGTGTGGGTACGTGAAGTCCATGAATGGCTGCAAGTGATCTCCAAGCAGCTGAAAATAACCATTTCCAGTCAATGATCGGTTCAGTTGCACCAGACGACCGAGTCCATGCCATGTAAAAACAGCCCACACCATTATGTAGCCACCACCAGCTTGAACAGTGCCTTGCTGACAGTTTGGGTCCATGGCTTCGTGAGGTCTGCGCCACACTCGAACTCTACCATCAGCTCGTAACAACTGAAATCGTGACTCATCTGACCACGCCACGATTTTCCACTGGTCTAGGGACCAGTCGATATGCTCACGAGCCCAGGAGAGTCGCTGCAGGAGATGTCGTGCTGTCAGTAAAGACACTCGAGTCGATCTTCTGCTGTCATAGCCCAAGGAAAACAAATTTCGCCGCACAGTCCAATCGGACACGTCCCTCGTACGTCCCACATTGATTCCTGCAGTTATTTGACGAAGTGTTGCGTGTCTATTAACATTGACCATTTTACACAGATGTCGGCGGTCTCGGTCGTTAAGTGCAGGTGGTCGCCCACTGCACTGTCCATGATGGGATGTGATTCCTGAAATTTCATACTCTCGGCACACTCTTGATACTGTGGATCTCGGAATGTTGAGTTCACTAACAATATCCGCAATGGAATGACCCATGCGTCTAGCTCCAACTAACATTCCACGTTCAAAGTCTGTTAATTCTCGTCGTGCCGCCATAAATCACGAAAACCCTATTCACATGAAAAACTTGAACACAAATGAAAGCTCTGGAAAACGAACTGCACATTTATACTTTTTCGCTGCGATACTATTGCCATCTGTATATTTTCATATTGCTATCCCATGGCTTTTGTCACTTCAGTGTATATATTTCAATCTAAAATTTAGGCTGGCAATGATAAAAATTTAAAAGATTTTATCACTATCAGCCTAAATTTAATAGCCGTATAGAATAAAATAACATTGTCACTTACAGCTCTGGCAAAGTGCAGATCATTGAGTCCAAAGCTTCGGAGCAGTTCGTAGTCATCGTCTAAAGTCTTTTGGATGAGGGTGCTGTCGTCTCTGTTGATAGAGAAGTTAGCTCTGTCCTCTGCGAACCTGCGAAAAGTAAAGGTTTTCATAAATTAATGATCATATGGAATTCATTTTGGATTGAAATCCGATTCTAATTCGATCCAAACATCTAAAAATTATCTCTGCTATACTGATTTGGCTAGTCTCTTTCCATTCTTATATTTATTGCATTTGAAATCCTGAAAGGCAGTAAATGAACGGATACAATTTGAAATAAAGAGATTAAGTAAAAAAATGTATTCACATTTTAATTTTCTGCAATCAACAAAAAATTTCTGTATTTTCCCTACATTTAATGTAATAGAACACGCATTTTTGTATTCTCTAGATGTTTACAGGCATGGTAATCTTCCGACGTAATACACCTCATATGTTTTGTACCATAAAAAAAGGACATTTGTGTGATACAATCTCCAAAGATTTCATTAAAATACTCAGATCTATCGGCTTGACTTCTTGTGATTTCCTATCATCTGTACTGTCCAGTTTTTATTGCATGGCATCGTATTTTCTAGAATATTATCGTATCTTATATATTATCTTATATATCCCCAAAATTCCTGAAGTTATAAACACTTTCATTTTTGTTACCAACGTTTCTAAATCCCTTATCAAAAATATCCAATTGATAGCCAAACTTGGGTCATAATTAACTATCTGTAAAACTATTTTCCTTATCTTATTGTGCAAGGAAGAAATTTTACAAATTCGTAATAATAAACGATTACCATTGCGGAAAATTTAACATCTGATTTAGAGATAAAGGTAATTTTTTCAAACTCACCTCACAATAGGGTGCTTGACTGTCCTGTCTGTCACTGACCCCGTCAGCAGGCTGGAGTGTGGACATGCCTCGAAGTGGACGTCCATGTCAAGACAGCGGCGATAGAGGGCTTCGTCTTCCACCACATGATACCCGTGGCCGATTCTCTCTGCAAACAGATGCTCAAGGGCAAAGCGCACCTGATCTGCTGGCCCGTCCTCTCCTGCATGGACAGTGCGGTGGATCCCCAACCGATAAGCCGTCTACAAGAATGTATACATTCGATGAGGAATAAACTGCATGAAACATAAATAAAGAAATTTTAAATTTTAGTTATTTTTGGCAGTAGATTGTCCCTTTAAGTATTGTATTTATCAAAGTTCAATTGTTGCAATCAAAAGTTCAGTCAAAATATTTAACTCTTTTTCCGATTGAAAGTGGAAACTATAAATACATATATGAGAAGTCATTGGTTAATAACGGAGCTTTCTGTTTTTTGACAATATTTCAAGAACGCTTTCTGTTTGATGAGCTCTGAACTTATGGACTTTGGGGTTATAATTAAGATTCATTGGATTTTCTGTAGAATTATCCGTCTAATGAATAATCCAATAATTTGATGCTAGTTGACAATATCCCTTGTAACATAATTATTGATTTACAAGTTTTAAAATAGCTCAGTGCAATGAGTCAGTATGTCATGATGAGGCTGGATTTACATTTCATAGGAGACAATTCCCAATTGTAAGGTTTATGACTGCATGCCATTAAGAGCATCGGTAAATTACATAGTGAGTAAATGAACTTGAAATCAGATTGCCCAGCAGGATGAAAGCTGAATTTTCATTAAAAAGCTCAATGGTTTTTTTCTCTATTTTGATAGTAACTGCAGTAAACATTACGTTTATGAAGATAAAAAATTCAATGACAATATTTAACTCCTTTCTCGACTGAAGGTTAATACTTTTGGCTCATGTATAGTAAATCATTGATTCAAAGATGAGTTCTTTTTGAGTGACTTTTTAAAAACGATATCTATTTTATGAGTCATGGTCTTAAAGCCTGTTGGTAATCAAAGATCAGGATTCACTAGATTTTTTTATGATTTTATCTTAAGGGTATGGAGAGGGGAAGTCAATGATTCATTCCTTGGCTATCATTTTGCTCGAAATAAGAGTAAGTAAGATAAACTTAATTTTAAAATATCATTATAACTCACTAAATGGAAGGTGTCGTAAAAGGGTATGATTCACTGGGAGACAAAACCAGATTTGGGGATATGTGACTACATACCATTAAGATTTATCAGCTAATTACATCATGAATAAATGAATTGGAAATCAGATTGATCAGTTGCCTTGCTACTAATTTATTCTACCGCTTATGAAAGAGATGAAAATGAAGAATCTGTTATGGAATTAATATTGTGTCAGTAAGCAAAAAAGATGGCAGATTCTGATAAGTTGAATCAATATTTGAAAACACTAGAAATAGTCACATGACAAAAAAAGGTGAAAGATTTTTTAGATTTTTAATCTATTTCTTAAAATTTGGACATCTTATATTATGCAGTAATTTCGTCGAACCCATGCTTCAGAATATGGTGCAGAAATCTGATAGGTCCAAAATTGGAAAAATAAATTTACATTTTTTGTCACAAGACAACATACTAAATTTTTTTCTTCTGAAGTGTTGTATTTTTGAATTATTGTGTGTTCATACACATTCGAATATACAGATTAACAAATGACATATTTATCTAAAATTTAATACATATCGACAATTTTATTAATAAATTTCCACTCCAAACATAATCAAAATAAGATAACGTGTTCACATGCATAAAATGATGATGATGCGGGTATTATTTTGGTGTAATGGTAATGTAAATAATGTAATAATGGTAATGTAAATTTGTAAGATAAATTGAGCCGTACATGCATAAAGTAACATAAAGTCATTGCGATGGATTGATTTGAAATTCGATGGATACCTACAAATTTTGCTTTAAGACTATATAATAAATTTCAACTCTTTAGTTCAATGTATTCTCAAGTTTATATTTTTCACAGATAGACAGAACGTCACATATACATGATTCCCAAGATGTGCTTATTTGGGTCTAAGGAGAAGGTTTGGCAAAATGTGAAAGTTAATGAAAATCTCAAATTTGAATTTTAAAAAAAATAAATAACAAGTATTTCTCTTAGCATACTTCGTGCAATAAAAAGTAATAATTATATGGAATTGAAAACAAATGACTTCTTTGAGCTAAACTTTTATAAAGTTTACCTGAAAGGCTTCAACATCTTCTTCTGATGTGTCTGTCACGGCTTCTGTATCTCCAGCAATGTCCATGGCGACTATCCTATCGTCTCGATACTTCTGGCATAGCTCTACCACTTCTTTTGACCACCCTGAGAAATACATTCAGTATTACGTTTTGAATTTAAAAATAAAATACGTATGATATTGCACAAATAACATTATAATTGATTTGATAGAGACAGACTAGCGTTTTGGCATAGGTGTAGTTAGTGTTTCTTCCCCTTGGTTTGGGTATTCCGGATCTATCAAATTTTGAGTGGAATCCGCTTGGAATAAATCTGTCTGCCAGACTATGAGTTAAAATATATATAAAAACGAAAATAGTTGGATGGATAAAATTTGATAAGTATATTTAATGTTTACAGCTCAGACATCTCTCAAATTTTAAGCCTAATCCTATAAGCGGATAAATATCTGAAGGTCTACACCCTCAGAAACATGTAAACGCGATAACTTGAAAACGCAATCACTTAAGCACAATAAATTTGATGTGCCAGTTTGGGATTATAACTGTAGTTTTGTATCAAACGTTCTTTTAGTTGGTTGAGAGAAATGCTCCTATAAAACGACTTCGATTTTCGCATGCTCTTAATCACTTGATAGAACCTCATCACCAAAACACTCTTCAAGGATCACACGATAGATTCTAGAAAAATTCCGAATTCATGTCGAAATTTAATATTTGTAACTGTTGTCGAGCTCGCAACCTTTGGGTTCGTAGCCAGATAACATAACCACAAGATAAAAGTTACCACTCATTCTTGGGGTTGTTATCTAGCTTATAAAGCTCCCACTACAATACTCCCCCTCCAGTGAGCCTGAGATGAGACGAACGATGTATTTGTTGTTGTTTTGTAGTGTTATATTGGCTGGGATCTAATGCGTCTTACTCATTTTTTAAATTTATTTGCTGATTATTTATTAGCTTTATTTATATATTGGATTATTTATCGCCATTTTTAAATTTATTGGTTGATTATTTATCGCCCTTTCCTTATTTGCTGATTATTTATAGCTATTTTATTTATTTTTTGTTCGAGTAAATGGCGCCAGAATAGTTGCAGGAAGGTTGCGTTTTGTTTGTTTATTTATCGTCTTTAATAACTGCACATGCCAGATAGGGATACACAGAGTTCTCCTCGAAACTTCTACAAATGACGCACTTTCTCCGCGTCCAGACTTCTTAATCATCATTATGGCTTCCAACCCCGCTCATCTGTCCTTCTACTCTTCACTTCACATCCTTTTTAGGACAGACGGAATATCCCCACGGTGGCTAGAGACATGTCAGTCACCAATAAAGCTATTGGCGATTGAAGAATAGAAATACTAGAAATCGTAGCTCTGTTATGTAGCTCATAAAGATAGGTTATTAATATGGATTATTTTCTCTGAATGATTAAAGTAGATTATATTTGAAATTAAAATAAGCGAAACTATATTAAGTTGACATACTTTTATTCCATCACCCAAGCAATTGCTGTTTCCAGCATTTTAAAGACAAACTTAAAAAAAAACAAAGATATTAAAATAAAGATATAGCTGCTACAAGGTAAGCCACCCCGATATCCACCTGGGTGAAAAGAACCAAACATCATACTGGAAATTTTTCATCCTTATTATTGAGAATGAGAAGGAAGATTAGTAGAATTTTTGCAGATCATTAGGCGAAAGCATCCGAGACGGAGGATCCTTTGAGCAAATGTTATAACTGATTTTTTTTAAATTTCATCTCTGCGATCGGGTCTGAAATATGTTTTCAAGAATATTAATTATTGCAACATATAATTTGAGAAAAAATATATGTTCCAACACATTTAATTTTATCAGAGAAAATATATTCTGAAAATTTCTGAAAGGTATTTATATATCTAGGAAAATTCTGCAAAATATACTGACAGTTTTTCTAACTAATACTTTTATTAGAAAATTTACGATTTTGAGTGTAAATGAAATGCTGCCTCGTAGACCGCACCTAACCGGTTAAGTAATAAAGTTTTACTACCACAGTTAAGGGTTAATTGATATTCGTACAGCCAGACAGATGAACTTCCTCTGAATAGATTTAATTCCAAATTTGATGGAAATTTTAGAGCAAAGACCGAATGCTGAATTTTTAACCTTCTATTTAAAAGCATTTTTGTGTCATCTTTATCAAAGATTGACATATGGACATTTTCCAAAAATGTATTTTTTGGAATTATGAATATCTAAAGCTTGGTAAGCCGTCAGAATCTCGAATTTGAATTATTTGATTATTACAATATTTTCTCTATACTACATATATAATAAAGTAAAAATAATGAAATTTGAAAATTTCAGTGTTATCATATAATTTTTTTATGTAAAAATTCCTGAATTTATAAAGTTATCACTGCCAATGGCATGATCCGAAAATATATTTAAGTAAGCAAAATTTTAACAATCTCCACCTGTAGGTAATCGATCCTTTAAAGAAACATTTATCACCGTCAGCTGTATTTAAATGAGGAAATACCATAAAAACAGATTAAAATTTCGATTTATTAAAAATGTGTGAAAACAAGGCAATTTTAAAAAAAAATTTGTTTTGTAAGATGAGTTAATTTCGCATTTTATTTAACAGCAGATGATAATTTATTCCACTAAACCTTTTTTATTTTGATTTTTTTTCCACGAAGAATCAGAAAATAGATTATCAATGCATACGTTGTAAAATAAACAATAATATAATTGTTCTTTTTATTTTTTTTACTGATATAAACCTGCTAACAAACAATTTGAGATAAAGTGAGACTTGAGATAAAGTAGCAACTTGAGATAAAGTGACTGTAATAGGATATTGCGCTTTTTTTAAATTTTGGGGTTATCTTAAAATGAAAACTATTTTTCATATATTGAAAGAAGGTTCAAAAATTCCTCTTGGCAAACTGGATGGAAAAGGTGAATTTCTCTGTATCTAAATTACTATCGGACAACATTAATTATCTATGTTAGAAATTGTTAAAATTAGAGCATGAAAATAATTTTCAGACCATAGCTTCTAATATATTGTAGCTATTGAAAAATTTTAAACATAAAAGTTGTTAATCTTTACGAGGCGCTAATTTGACTCATTGGATTTCCATCTTCAATATTAAGGAAGTTGTGAAGAAATGAAAATTTCAATTCTCCCACCATTCCGAAACCCCCTTGACCTTAATGGGTCATTTATAAGCTCATTCGACTTTTTCATATCTCTAACAACTTATTAAAAACTGGTTAAAATCCAAACAAAATTACTCTAGTTATCCTTTTCAGCACATAACATAAGAAAAGCGTTACGCACTCACTTGTTGATTCATGTTGAATTGCCAGAAAATTGACGATTTGATTTATCACTTTTGAAGCATCAGTTTTTTTATTTTTATGGTTATAAGAAAATGAACTATTTTCAAAGAAGAAAAAAAACCCCATCATTTTCTAAATATTCTCTCATTTAAAGTAATAATCACTTTATTGCTTTAAACTGGTTAAGTTAAGCAGTAAAATAATTAAGAGAAACAATGACTGAAGAAATAATAATGTTCTCATATGATAGCTTAAAGTTTGTGATATGATTTCATTTTTTTTAATTTGATTTTTTAGTGTGTGGGGTAGTTTCTGTAAATAATAAAGGGATACGTACTTTGGTGCTCTATAAGCTAGACCATTTGATTTAGAGCTAAGGAATTCAGCAAGGAAATTTTCATGGAGAGGAACGTGCAACTCCATGAAATTTTTATAATTTTAATTAATTACAAATTAAGCGATATTTTTGATGTTTTTTAATCGATGCTTCCCTAAAATAATGCACGGTCCTAATTTTTGTATAATTTTAAATTCAAGAAATTGTTTTTTTAATGATACCGATTTAATTGTAGTGCATTTTTCACCCAGATTTTAATAATTTAACTGTTTTTTTTGTTTTATTTGCATAATTTTTAACAATGAATTTTGTTATTGTGATGAAATTCAAATCAATTTTACTGTTTTCTCTAATATTTATTTTTGTGAGTTTTCTTTCATAGTTGGTAGCTTTTTAAGGTATATTCTACTTACAATTTGCACAGTTTACATGAGAAATCTGAAAGCAAAGTTACAATACCGAAAATTAGAAGATATAATTAAAAAAGACTATCTTTACTCCATTAGGAAGATTCATGCACATAACAACCGGCGAAAGACTTTTAAAAGAACACGGTTTTCATGGTTATCACAGGTTGATGCTTGAAAATTGCTTAGTTTGGGAATTAAGATTATCAAGAATTAAGCACAAGAGATTAAACTGAAATTAAATACAGCCGAATCTGCTCGTCTCCATAAGCAGCCAGTTTTAAATAATAGAATGGGAAAGAATTGAAGGCATGAACCTGGTTTTCCTCGTATGCTACAGAGTATGCTGCGGATGTCAACACCAAAGCGCTCACAACCATTCTTTAACCCCCTGTTGATGCACTCTACGACTCTCTCAGGTGGAAAGCCCTGTACAGACAATAGATGGGGACTGTAGCGGGTCTCTGCATATAAAATGTGTTCCCGAGCGGCATCTTCGCAGAATTCGAAGGCTATTCTTTCGATAGCCTCTTCATCACCCCTAAACATAAAATAAACAAATTATTAAATGAAAAAAAAACATTTTTCAAGGTAGTATTTTATAAAATACTGCTTTTGAGTGCAATCAAGATGTGCAACTATATTAACATTGTTTCATGCCGGAGTCCTGGTGAAAAGGGTGGTGCATCTTCTCTTTGATCTGGGTTCGAGAATTGGTGTGGTTGTTCTTCCTCTGTTCTATCTGTGAAATGTGTGAATGTGCTCTCCTGTAAAAGGGGGTTGCGGAAGCGAATGAGTGATGTGTGAGAGTAAAGTCGAACATTGGCTCTAGTTGACGCTTCTAAAACGAGAAACCTACCCTGACGGCTTAAATCGCTGTCTTCGTAACAGCCTACTCGTCCAATGGTAAGTGCCATAAGAAACGAAACACATTGTTACAATTATTCGGGTTAAAATAACGCCAATATATCAATGATGCTTAGTAATTACATATAAAAACGGAATAAAATTTAAACTTGTGTTTCAAAACTTTTAGATTACACTTTGAAGAGCAGAGAAACGACGTATATAAGTGAGTATCACCAAACCATGTTTGACACAGCAGAAGTGGTGAAGTGTATGGAAGCCTTTCCAACAGGGATATTGCAGGAAATATTTAGAGCAGTTTCCGAATTTCTCATGATTGAACTTCTGAAGAACCTCATTTACAATAATAATCCTATGAATTCTTGCGAAGATCTCTTCTGCTAAATTTTCTTCAGGTTTAGTAATATTCCATATAAAAAATGATGTAATTACTAACAATACTCCAATAAAAATGATGTAAGCACTAGCAACACTCCAATAAAAACGATGTAAATACTAGCAATACTCCAATAAAAAATGATGTAAATACTGGCAATATTCCAATAAAAAATGATGTAAATACTAGCAATACTTCAATAAAAATGATGTAAATACTAGCAATATTCCAATAAAAATGATGTAAATACTGGCAATACTCCAATAAAAAATATTTTACATTCTACCCATACTCCAATAAAAAATGCCTTACATACTAGAAAACTCCAATAGAAAATGCCATATATTCTAGCAATACTCCAGTAAAAAGTGCTTGGCATACCGTTTTTCAACAAAAAGGATTGTTTCCCACCATAAGGTGTTTCGAGATTATGAAGAAAAGCTGCCGCGAGTTATTTTATCCAGGGTGGCTAAGGTCATCAAGACGGCTATGATTTTTACATCAATTGTGTGAAAATTTATAACATTTACTGTAGCAATAGGTAAAGGTAGCTGTAATTTCTATAATTATTTTACAAAAACCTGTTATGTAAACACATGGAATTTTTACTTTCTTGCAAAATACTTGACTTAAAGATTGTGACGAATACAAATCTTGATTTTCAGTCCTTGAATCCGAAAAATACATTTCTGTATTTATACATGTCGTTGCATCCGTTTTTAAATACAATAATTCAAATGCTTTGAGTTAAACGGATGGGATTTGGTATGAGATCATTGAACACAATTAGTAAATTTCTATCAAACTTTTTCGATATAAATTTCCAGAAAATTTGCATTTCTAATTATCCCTGTGGAATACAAATTATAAACTAACAATAATTAGATGAATTTGGATTTAGAATAACAACCTGGCACCTAAGTATAGATATTAAAAAAATTTCAATTGAATCTGCCGAAGAGGTGACTATTTGTTCGTTAATATTTTTGTGTAAATGTAAACGCTGTAAATCAAAAACGCAATGACTTACATTAACGAAATTCGGAACCTGATCTTGTGTTTATATTTGCAGTTATGTATCAAAATTTGGTTTTAATCTATTTCAAAAATGTGTATCGAAAATTCATATTCTGTTTTTTTGGGTATTTGTATATTAATGCATGCAGGCTATCAATCACAAAAAAAAATCTTAAAACTTGCAAGCTAATGGGCTTTTTTTCAACCTTTTTATTTGTTTTCTATTAATAGCATTAATACATAACAGCCAATTTCTTCATCTGTACTAAGAATCACATAACTCTCATGTGTGAAAATCGGAAAATAAAAATCTGAGCACTCATAGCATTCGCGACCTTACTCAGTTCCACAAATTTATACAGGAAGGGGGGATAACACTTGTACCAGAAAATATGCGAGAAAGCTTCTTCAGACCTCTCCCGCTGTTTTGTTTTTACAATACTTTTCTGTCATTCTGTTTCTCATTTTATAGCACAATAACTATTATTTTCTAATTCTACATCACTTGATTTATGACAATGTATTCCATGGTGATTCGGATTAGCTTAAAATGACTATTTATCACTCCGTGAATTTTGCTTTAAATATTAGAGATATTTCTAGTATGTAAACTTAAATAATATCTGATTAATATCTATTATTTGCTTCAGTAACTAAAGAGTATAACTTTCATATTGATAACTTGCCCTTTTTTGCCCTAATACCACAAATTACGATGTTTTTCAAAAGTAATCCAGTGGAAAAGTTGCACGAATAATGAAATATATTATTACGAACCTGTAATTTCGTTTCTCCGCACTAATAATGCCATCATAAGAAAGATAATTGTACTATCAGCCGCGCCGGTGCTGATCGGATGCAGTGTCGTTGACCTCAGAGCTTGACGAAAAACTTGGCAACAGTGGCGACGAATTTCGCGTCATTGACGACCAAATGGATAATGATGGAAATATTGAAAATTTTCACGATCCATCCAGTAGGAACTCAGATACGCTCTGATTGATCTAGAAGATTCTAGGCCCACCCCACCTACCAGGAACTATAATAGGCCGGTACTCTGAAGCTGTAGTCATCGTCGTGAACTGGACTTAGTGAATAGCAGCCGGCAGATATCAAGTCAGCGGAGGAGGACAGCAAAGCAACGGTGGAATGCTGAATTGCTGCGTGCTATATCCTGTAGTGTAGTAGCTAGTTATGAGAAGCAATGAGTCGACATCTGAAGCGAGAAGAGACTGAGGTGAGTTTCAGCCGTCTGAAGAGATGATAGAACAAAGCTCCGAGGATCCTCTCTTCTACTGAATCCTGTCTGACCGCTTTGTGTGCTGTTGACGTTGTTACTATTTGTGGGATACTGTCATTGTTTTGTACTATTGTATTTTTGACTCAGCTGCAAATATATGTCGTCTTTGTGATTTCATGGCTTAGTGTAAATAAACGTTTTTGTTGTTTTCTACTGAGGTCTGATTGTGTTCTCACACCATACATCCACTACAATAACAAACTCGGTGATCCGTAACTATATCATTAACCTTAAGATATTCTCACAGTACTGGAAATCTAATATCTCAAAATATAGAAAAGTTATAGCAATTCCTTACCACCGGTTCATTAAAATATATAATAAAAATTCGTATTTTTAAGTAGTTAACATACAAATATGAATACTAATGTATCTTCAGACTTGGAGAATTCTAAAAACTTCTCTTCCTATAAGCCTTTAGATCATTTTCACAAAGATAACACACATTTTATGTATTCAATCAATCAAATTAAATTTATTAAGTTGGAAGAACATCTTTCAGGAAGTTTCGAACTATTGCCTTACTTTCTTCAACAGAAGCTACGAGCGTTTCAGTGTTGAAATAGGGAAAAACTTCTAAATAAAATTCGTTTAACCTATTTGAATATTCGTTATTTCCCCCAAATTTCACGCTGTACGATTTTATTCTTGCCGTGATGAAAATGCGACAGAAAATAGTTAATCAATACAAGATATAAAATTACAAATTTAATCTCTTTTATTTTTTTACAAGAATTCATCTAATTAATCGAATAAGTACTCCTGTATGGGCCTGTTTTATGCCAGGTTTACACCAGGCTAGTTATAAGACGGCGAACGTAGAAAGACTGAAAAATGCTGTTCGGTTGATTGCAAGTACTTGTTCAGATGGGACAATTACAAACAGCTGTATTGCACTTTTTTCTTACTGCGGATGTGTTTGTAGAATTTCTTTGTTTATCTTTGTTGTTTTTATTTTTGGCGGGATAAAATCTATCATCATAGATTAAATCTACGATTTTTTGCCATTTCTTGTCTATGGTTTACCAAATGTGCTCTTAGACACATGTTGCTCTTTTAGATATATTACTCTTTTTATTTTTATTTTACCACTTTTCTCTGCTTAAATATTCCTCATTTTAATATGATACGTAAGTATAAAGAAAAATTCAGGGACGAGTATTTTCTTTATTGTTTTCTTACGCCTATTTATTTATTTCTTTACTAGCCGCCTTTGGGGACCAGCTAGCTCGCCATGAGTAATGCGTTCTAAAATTTTCAATTAAATCACATATTCATTAGCCTTGAAGTGATTCCGGGAATTGATTGGCCTGAAATCAATATTTTCTTGAAGATGATGGACGAAAAGTTCTAAAAGAACACCTTTTCTGAACAATATTCTTTAATTTTATAAATCAATCAGTTTTAATTATCGGTTATGCTTCCAAAATATTAAAAATGTTCTTTTCGGTGATGTTGCCAAAATATTATATATGTTTTTTTTAAAGAAAGCGAGAAAGGATAAAAAAGTATTGAATTAATGATACAGATATTGCAAATGATTACATAAATATGCCATTAAGTCGGGATTCCAATGCATATCCTGTCTAAATTCAATCAGCTTTACCGTAAATAAAGAAGATTTATTGAGTTAATGATATAGATATTGCAAACGATTATAAAAACCATTGCTTTGCATTTATTTTTTTAGAAAATATCACATTTTATGTTTCTTTTATTTTATCCAGTCACGTGCTAAAAGTTGCATTTCTTTAGACTTAATTTACGATGATAGTTTTTATTTATTTTTTAATTTGAACTTCCATCATTGTTTTTTTTTATTTTATCCAGTCACGTGCTAAAAATACATGGTTAAAATATTTCTTTAAAAATTCGTTAAAAATAGAAGCTTACGTTATAAATTTAAAAAAAATGATACCGTTAGAAATCTAATTTTTTTATCTTTAAATTGATATAAAAATCATGTTTGTGCAATAATATTTTCGGAAGTTATAGCGGAAAAACGTCGAAATTTCGCTTAAATTTTAATTAATTCAAATTCTAATTAAAAATTTGGAAAAAGGGCTCCGAGGTGCACATTTCGGACCTCTAAGGTATGCATGTACCAAATTTGGTAGCTGTAGGTCCAACGGTCTGGCCTGTAGAGCGCCAACACACACACACACACATTGAGCTTTATTATAAGTATATATAATGCTTAGCAATTTATAGCTAAGCATGAAATGCCAGAATCTATTCATGAAATTGTGGCAAACATAAACCAGTTCCTATGCATGCGTTGCTTGCTTGGCGTCCTATAACATACAGCTGGTATCACTATTTCATCTCTGTGTCTTATATTGGTAAGATGTAAACCCGGCATTAAGTAACATTTAGAAGAGAAATAGCCACTTACGCAATGACTGGCAGGTATGTGGCGATGGGAACTAAAAAGTTGGCGAGATTGGACGGCTGCTTTGTGACGAGGCTGGAGCAGTAATCAGCAGAACTGCTGGCAAGATGCATTCCTTTTCGCCTGCGTAAAAGTAAGTTTAAAAAAATGAAATCTGTTATTGCAAATTTCAAGTTATCATGGGGGAACATTATTATTTTTTAAGTCATTAACAAGTTTAAACCAGTTTGAAACAATCAAGAGACTTCTCTTTCTATATATAAATTAGTTGATAATTTTTAAATCTCCTTTATCATTTTTTTAGCTGGCAAACAAAGCTCGACCGATTTTGAGTTGGAAAAAATTCCATCATTTGTCTAAATATCAACGCACAAATAATCTGATAGTCTCGTGATTATTTCAAATCGGTTTAAACTGATTAATGGCTTAAATTAAAACAATTCGTATCAATTCAGAGAATGAGTAATTCGGAAATGAAGTTGCAACTTTAGTTAGCGTCCAACATATCTTATTGTAAAACTGTCTTTCTTATGTCAGACCTTCTCTGTGCTGGGAAGCAGTATTACAGATTAGTAACAATATCCATCTTAGAGCGCACCATTTCACGAATTGTTGAGACGTGGTATCTTTCTTTCCAATTTTCCAACTTTGCCCTAAGCACCAGTGGTGCTAAGTCTCTCTTATCATGTGGTATGACCATGTTTTGGTGGAGCATGATCAACTTTGGCCCTTACTCCATAAAAAATCCAAATATCCTATCCAATCCATTCATGTGACATGACAATATGGGTTTAGACCCATAGAAGCAAAATAATCTTTGATTATTGATTGGAATTGACATAAAACAATAAAAACAAACACATTTAAAAAAAAAGTGTTGTTCCAATAAATAATCCATTCGCTTGGATTTGTATTGAAAAGGAAACTTACTGTGAGATCTCCCAAACTGTCTCTGGACGAACAGATCCATCAAGATGAATGTGAAGCTCCACCTAATAAGAAAAAAAAATTTATTCTAGAGACATCTTGCATTTTAAAAAGAAGCGTTTGTACATTTATATCGGCTATAAAATAAATTTTGCAAAAATTGACCGATTTCTTTTATATTCGATAGGCCTATATTTATAACTTTGCCTTTCATCAAGTCACTAGAAGGTATTAATTTCTTTTCAGACTATAAAGAAGATGGAATTTTTTTTGCTGCTGTCACCTCCTGCAACCAGCTGGTTCTCGATAAATACTGTTTAATGTTTCTATTTCAAATAAATCAATTAGATATTTCATGTCTACGATTCCACCAATATGTCTGATATCAATGACATATATTGTCCCCTAGGGCAGCAGAGTTATATCGAGTCTAAGAAACTATGTACCTTGAAGAAGACCAATATTAATAATGGTTTGCCAATAAGATCCTTCCTGGCGAGGCCTGAAAAAATAAAAATGCGATCTGGCGAAGCTTCTAAAAAACACTTGGGGGTAACCTTAAAAGCCCTTATAAATCTCAGAATAGTTCTAAAGTGCTCACTGGAAAAGAGAACAAGATTGATCTGATCCTGTTGCTGTTGTTACTAATCTCCGAATTGTCTAGATGGGCTAGACAATCACCATGAAACCGAAAATTTCTAAAAAGCCCCAAAACAGTTGAGGAAATTGGGGAACTTCGTCTGTGTTAAGACCCAAATAATCCAAAATATAGGCAGGGGAAGCCATGTAGACCGAACTCCAATGGCATTTGGAATATATTTTTTGAACCTGAAAAAAATAAGGATTTTAGTATGACCACTCAAGAAACTTGAGAAAGCAGTTTGGTGGGATTTTGGTCTAAACTGGAAGGATCAACCTGGAGTTATTGCAAAATACTATGAGTGGTTGGGACGGGTTTTTTCGAAAGCTTGTTCAATTCTATTTTTGCCAGAGAAGAAATCTCGCTAAAAGTGAGCTTCCCACAATGACTCACTCCCTCCACAGCAGAAGGACTCGCTAAGGAGTCGGCGTTTTAACTACCTTCAACCCCAACATGTGAGGGAATCCATTGAAAATGCATGGTATGACCGGATGAAAATCTATCAAGTAGATTTAAAATATCTAGACTAGTCTGGTCTCCAACAGCACTCTAATTAGAGAGATATTGAATTGAAGTGGGACTGTCAGAGTCTGATCCTGTTGAGTATAAACAAGACATATAGAGGTACCTGAACAACTACTCTTATACCAGTAGTTTATAAAAGCCAAGTGGTTTTATTGTCAAATTCAAGGAAACTTCCATGTGGGCGAGAGTTTCAGTAAACACAGAGGCATCTGCAACTTTTGCTTTAGCCAGGGTGCCTGGAATCTCATCACCCTCGAAACCATAGCATTTTTTTACTTACGTTATGTCCCTTAAGTACTTGAATCTTTCTAAAGGGGACTGTCTCTTAATATAAGAATCCTATTTAAAACCTACATATACAGTTCATCTATCTTCTAAATTTCTTTATATTATATATTCCCTTTCTTATTTGTCTTTTCAAAATAGAATTCTTCTTCCTTCGCTTCTAACAATAGACGAAGCTTATACGATTAAATATTTGATGAAACATTGAAAACTATTAAATTTCCTGAGAACCACTGATGACAATTAGGCAAACAATTTATTAAAAATAATTTCTAAAATTCAGAAAAACTTCGCACGTTTATTAAAAATATAATCATTAAAAGTATGTTTTTTTTTTTCAATTATCAAACATTGTAAAAATTATTTTTATAAAACAATAATTTTGGAAGTTATCGCAGGAAAATCTAGAACTCAACTAAATTTGTAATTAAATTTTTAAAAAAAAAATTGCTCGAGGTGGGCATTTTTTTCTTTCAAGGTATATATGGATTAAATTTTGTAACTGTAGGTCAAATGGTTTGGTCTGTAGAATACCAACACTCACACAGACTCATATATTCTTTTTATTAATTGTAGAGATTAGAAGTTACCACACTCACTTGTTTAGTAAAATCAAACTGTTCTTGGAGAAAAAAGCTTATTATGTTTTAACAGTTTAATCTCCACGATAATTTTCGATATCCTATAAAGAATTGTTTCTATGGGCCGATACAAATGATAATTTGAAAGGAAAACATCTGTTGAATATGGATAACGTAATCCAGCGAAGTACTTTTACAGTTTCTTTTACTTGAAAATTACAAAAACATTTTGATGATGTAGTAATATGTAGATAAGCTCTAAGTTTCATATGAAATCCTTCCAAATTTAGTTGTCTCAAAATAAGTTACTACATGAAAAAAAGGAGTGGAGTTATATTTCTTTTGAGTTGTTGTTTCTGCTGGCACTTGTCTTTGACAACCCGCTGTCAAATTTGTGAGCGATTTTAAGTCAAATTTTTTTACTTTTACTGTTTTACAGAAGCATCATCTAGGATTAAAAAAATGACTTAGCTACTCATGCGTCACAACCTTTCTTACTGGCTGACTTCATTCGTGTATTTCAGTCATTTACCTACAAATTGTAATGTAGATCAGAACTAGAAAACCAGTATCCCCAGTTTATTACACTGCTACTGCCATAATACATTATAGCTGCGTCATAAATCAACTCTCCTCCCAAATTTTGAAAGGAATTTTGCCTTTTAAAATTTTAAATCAATTTTATAAGAAAATTGGAAATTATGAGAAAGAATTTTAGAAAAATTTGTGTGAAAAGAAAATTGATATCAAAATAAAATTAAATTAACAATGGTTTGAATTTTAAATTATTGTGATAAATCGGTCTTTAAGATAATATCTTGGGAAGAGGATACCAGAAAATTGCTTGGTTTTTAATTAACCTATATTTTTATATTTTGATCAACTTTGCTTTATATATATATATATATATATATATATATATATATATATATATATAT
>JAPMOQ010009498.1:190618-246499 GCA_026543055.1 Argiope trifasciata
ATATATATATATATATATATATATATATATATATATATATATATATAAATCCTTTAATTATAATATTATTTTTTAATTTAATATTTCATAAAATAACTGTAGCTCATGTACAATTCAACCACTGTAAAAAGTAGTAAACAAAACAGCATTAGGGATGCTAGAAGAGCGCTCCCTTGGGTTGCCATATTGGCGTCAAACTCGGGGTCACACCAATCTTCACTTGAAGAGAATGCACTTTTTGGTGAAATGGGAAAATAACTCCAAAATATTTCTAATAATATTTTGCATCTCCATTAATTAGCTGAGCGAAGTATTAGATTCCTTACAGCTGTAAATATAGTCAATGGAGGAATCAGTCTGAAATTCGTATGCTTTGTAGCAATTTTAATGTTGCCATTCTACTGTAAGTAATAAGCAAGATTTCTTGTGCCACGTGCCTCGGCGTTATATAAATATATTCTACCATAATAATTTAAAAAGTAAAATCAACTCACCCTGTATTTGGGGATTTTTGAGAAATCAAAACGTTCTTTCCACTCTTCCATTTTTTTCTTTGCAAACTACTACATGCAAGAACACCCCCGTGCTCTGTCTTCCCATCTTTATCTCTACAGTTATAAATAAATGCCTCCGTTCTTATGTTATCTATCAGCTGTTGCCTGATAGTCTATCGGTTAGGTAACCTTTTGTTTCATAAATCTGATCTGATATTCATTCAGATATAAACTTGATTCATTGAACATAGAGAGGGGCTCTTGAGTAGTGCTATAAATAGAGTCTGTTTCTCAGTTCAGAAAAGTATTATTGAGAGTTATTATTAAAATATTATTCAGTGTTAGTCTGCAAAAGCATTTACTTAGTAAAATATAGAAAAAATGCAATTGGAAAGAAAATACAGCAACATTCCCTCTGGATAATCCATTAATAACATAAAAGAACAAGATATTGTTTTCGCTTAGGTTTATGGAGCCTCAAATTGTGAAGACATATAATAAGAGATGTATCCCTTTTTAAATTTGAAGTCGGCTTTCACAATATAGCTTTTAAAATATCTATCGTCTGCTAATATAGTTTTATTTTGGAGTCGGCTTTCAATGCATAGCTTCGGAATTATCTATCGTCTGCTGTTGTAGTTTTCTCTTTGGAAATCACAGTGCTATAGCCCAATTCACGCAGTGTTTAAAAAATAATAAACCAAATAAGTTAAAATATTGTTTGTTTAATTGATAAAGATTGTTGTTTCAGGGATATTTTAACTAATTAAAATAGGGTTATTAAAAATAGTACAAAAGGTTGCATATTTGGCGATTTATCGCCAACTGAAGTTATGACTTGATTTCGAATTGCCTTCATTAATTTTAGTCATTAACCAATTTGACACAAGCATGAGACTATCAGATTACGCATGCGTCGATAGTAAGAAAAACGATGGATTTTTTTCACATCAAAATCGATCGAGTTCTAACGATTCTTCCAAAACGGTTAAAATTAAATTAATTAAGAAAAATGATAACTTAAAAAATTATAATGTTCTCACATGGTATCTTGAAATTTGCGATAATAGATTTCATTTTTTTATTTACTTTCATCTGAACTATATTTAAAAGAATCACAGATATATCAATATCATTTTCCAATGAATGATTACTAACTAGATGAAACGAATATAACTGAAATAAATATGATCCTTTTGGAATAATATGAAAGGAATATCGAAACCTTAAAAAGCACACAATATTTTTTAAAAATAAAATAGAGCTTAGCTTTTCTTTCGTTGAAACAAGAGAGAAATGTATTCCCAAAACTATCTCGCGTATTCCATAATGATGATGTTATTCCAGAGAACGCCTTATACGGTATTTGCGCACTGTAATTACGTAATATTTACCACTGGAGAGAATTTAGCACTCATACTGAATACATAGTTACTGAATACATCAATGGCGAGTTTATTGGCGATTAATCCCTGAAATGTTATGGCTAATAAAATCTATGAATCGAATAAGTGTTTTTCACCTGTCTTTTCCAACCAATTGAAACAAAAAGTTGACACAAAACTATATTTGCAATCTCAATATCTTCTATCAAGTTAGATATATTTAAGTTATTGTTTTTTCTAGTTAAAACATTTATATTTTTCAGGAAATTCAGACCCACAAACGGCTTATCCGTAGTTGAATTTAGTTTAAAATTGGATAAATTTTTAGATTATTAATGTGAAATCTGAGTACCAAAATTATTCTATCAAGCTCTCTAGATTTATACAGATAGACCGATAGACAGATATATTTAAAAAACTTATCATTAAATCTCAGAAAGATCTGAAACATATTTTTCAAAATCTCCATTTCAAAGTTTTATGACAATTACAATATTTTCTATTATGTGAGTACAGAATGTGCTTTTGGTTCGATGTTTTTGAAGTCACAAGATACACGGACAGAAAATGGAGATTTATCTCTTTTGAGGCATCAGTTTTTCATTTTTAGGTTTGTTAGAAAACGATAAAGAAAGCTGTCATATTTGGTGGCTTACTTCGAACAAAATATTATAACTTGACGTGAATGTTAGTCAGGTACCCGCTTCTCCTGTCTGGCCAATAAAGACCAAGGTCGGGATTGTTTTAAACTAGTTAATGACTTAAAACAAACAATGGTTTGAAAATAATTATACATGCTAACTTGAAATTTGTGATAGCAAATTTCAATTTTTTTTTGTATTAATACAAGGAAGCGATAAGCGATGAGTGATGCGTCAGTGGTAAATTTATACTCTTGATCCTAGTTGACGCTACTAAAACAGGAGACGCTCCCTATCGGCTGAAATCCTCGTCTTCGTAGCAGTGGGCTTGTCCAAAGACAGGTGCCATAAGAAATACAACAAACATATTTCAAAAACAAAATATTTAATGGAAATTCAAATATGTTGCTCGAAACCTCGTAACATACTTTTATTCCATCTTTAATTTCTTATTTCTAAATTATCATTAAACATTCGCAGCCGGAAAAAAAATAATTAGCATTGCGCAAAGCTTGTGTTTATAAATGTTTAGTAAAAAATTTGATCCGAGGAAAAATATTTTAGAAGATTGTTTTTGAGATGGTAAAAAACCATCGCTTTTTCAAATGTGGGTGAATGAGATATATGAATCATGTAAGAACTTGATACCACATGACTTTTAAAAAAGGATGTTCTCACAAGATAATCTGAAATTTGCGATAGCATATTTCAATTATTTCATCTTTTCTCTATTCGTATTCTATATTTCTCTACAGAATCTTGTAATTATACAATAAGAGATTGATAAAATAAGCATGCGCAATACCGTAAACTATATGACACTGAATTAAAATTAGAAGCTTTAACTTCTCCCATACAAAATTCTAGGTAAATGGATTGTTACGAATTCTACGAATTGAAAATATAAAGATGGATTTATGCTAAGCCATTTATTTATATGATGATTAATAGGTAGCGCATGAGTAGAAAAGTTGAAAAATGCTGCCAAGTTCATGGCAATTACTTGCCCCGACGAGACAACATTCCGATATACTGTAATTTTTACTTCCTTACTACACATGCGTTTGTAGAATCTAGCGGAGTTTTTGAAGTGAAAAATTGATCTCTTATCATAGGTAATTGCAACATTTTTTGTTCTTTGTTCTTTCGAATGCGTGGTTACGTTTTTTTCTCTCATTTTATTTGTTATTAATTTTCTATAGTTTTTCAAATTTAGGTATGTTTGACCTTTTTTCTTTATTTTACTATGTTCCTTTGTGCAAAAATCCATCTTTTAATACAATACGCAGCGAAAAGAAAAATTCTGAAATTTGAGACAAGTATGGAATGCTTGAATCTATCTAATGAAATTGTGGTAAACATAAATCATTTCCCTTCTGCGCATGCGCAACCTACTTATACTATCTTATAACTGAACGAGTGGCATTATGGTCTAAAAGGGAGATTTCTGGCACCAAACGTAAATTAAAACGTAACGCAAACATTTTGATTAATTATCTTAAAGCTTAGGCAATGGTTTGAAAAATTTTGTAATTTTCTCTTTCTTGGCAGTTTTTAAAAGTTCCTTCAATTCAAACTGATACGCAGCAGTCCCATTAGCAATTTGCCCCTTAAAAATAAGACTTATTTCCATAGACGGATCAATGTTCATAAAGAAATCACAAAGCTCATTTCCCATTCTTAAACCTTCACTAAGATTTTTCAAATTAAATATCACGATTCCAGTGCTTGTTGAAGTCTCTTCTTCAATGGGCTGTGAATTTAACATTTCCTCCAAGTCGGTTTCAATCAGATCTTCATCTTGCAATTCAAGCAATTTCTGAATGTTACTGGATTCTATCTGTTCCAACCCATCTCATCCTATTCCATTCGTGATTTCGGCTATGCTTGCAGTTTGCATTTAACAACATACTTTAGACAAAGTTGCAATAAGATCTATTTTACTTTTTTTATTAGTCCATTTAATGGCATTTACAAAGGATATTGAGTTGGATACCTATTGGAATCATTTTATTATTATGTATGTACTTATTAAATCAGCGAATAAGGAAATTTTTAGCCGTGAATATAGGAATTGAGTCATGTTTTTTTAATCCGTGAATCGTGAAAATGCGAATGAAGGAAGGCCGAATAAGGAGCTTTTACTGTATATCTAAAATATTCGGTATTTTTTTCTGCAAGATCACACAAAAGAAATTCCTAGTCAAGTTGAAAGACAAAAGTAATTTTTTTCATCTAAGTTTCAATTTGAATTTACTTTCAAACAGATTTAAAAAATCATAGGAAAAGTCTTTCAGATACATGTCTTCCAATTTACCCCCCCCCCCCCCACCTTCTGTATACATAAAATTATCAACATTGGGTAAGGCTGAAAATACCTTGTAAAGCGTTCAACAAAGCAATCAAAAATAGCAAGAAATTATAAATCTAGTGATAATTACAAAATACGGATTTGGTAATGATTAAAAAGTTACGTTACTGATAGATATACTTAATGCCAGGACTATGTTTTTAGGATTCAAAAAGGTCAGAAATAAATAATTTTGTCAAAATTTCAATTTTTTTAGCATTACATATCTGTGCTTCCATTACGATAAAGTGAACATTTAATAGTACATATTAAAGCAAATATTAATAATGTTTATATTGATATCGAAGAATTCAATATTTATGGCGAATTAAATAATATCAAAATGGAAATATTATTAAAAAACTATACATTAATTTATGCTTGTTACAAAATTTGTATCATTGAAAAACTCAATGAAATTTTTTTAACAGGTTTGTATTAATCAACAAGAACTTGTAGTTAGTAGAAAATGCAGAAATTAAATATTGATTTGCAAATGTTCTTTTTGGAAATAAATGTGAACAACAACATTTTATAATAAAAGGTACAAGTTTATAGTTTGATTTTTCAACTATATTTGAGGATGGAAATTGTCTGTTTTTCTTAATTAATACTGGAACTAAAATCTTATCTGTTGTGAATCTAAATATTTTATTATTTGGATTTTTATTAATTGGAGTAAAATGAAATTAATTTAAATGAAATTTTTTAAAATATTATTAATATAATGTTAAATTTTAATAAATAATGTTAAAATATCATGAAAAGAAATTAAAGCAATGAAGGAAAATTATAATTATAAGGCTAATAATGTTAAAATATCATAAAGATAAAATAAAGGAATAAAGAAAAATATATAAGTTTAATATTGTCAAAATATCACATAAGAAAATTATAGCATTGGAGTAAGGTTGTGAGAGGTTAAGGATATCTAATGAAATATTGTTATTACTTTCCTGTCGTTTCTCTCCGAATAAACAGTTACTTTTTCTCAAAAATGCAGAAAAATATTGAGCACCAGTAAATAAGTTTCAAGAGATACGAAACAAATAGAAAAGATTATTAAAATATTATATATAATATAAAATATATAAAATATTAACCTCATTCTACTATCAAACTTTTGGCTCAATCGCATATTAATAGTGTATATATCCAATAGAATAGCATGTTATCTTTCGTGATTAATCGCTATCAATCGGTTTAAAAATACCAATATTTGGGCTAAAACTATAATGTTTATATTTATTATAACAATATTTTTGATACAGTATATTCTTAATAATGCAGCAGACATCAAACCAAAGAACAAATAAATTAACAAAAACTGCAGAATAACAAGGTACATAAAAAAAAGGTGCAATTTCTGAAACTTTTTAAGCTGATCGTTTTTGCATAATGTTGATATTAAATCTATCTCCTTTATTTCTATTTAATGAATTTTATTTAAGCTTTTAATCTGCACTCCAAGCACATTTGAACAATTTCGAACTATGTAAATGAAAAGAATATATTTCCTTTTTTTTCAAAAATGGAAAGAAAATTCTTGATGTTAGGAAGAATTAAGGTGGATTCACACAAGGTTAATTATCGCACGCAATAGGAAATCACGCCTACTTCCGGAAAATCGCGTGACCACAACGGGACAATGGCAAATAATTGTCCCGTCGGGACAAACTCTGCTCACGTTGTCTCAAGTGTTCACAACAGGGCAATGCCGGGACAATAGTAGACAGGCAACGATTGCGGGCAATAGTAAGCCTCGTGTGAACTTGAAAATCGCGAATAAATATTTTTTTTTCAAAACTCCCAACCACTTTTGTTATTTATAATGTATGGTAGGTTTGATTTTTCCTAATTAAATGAAAAAAATCTCTATACCTATAGAACGTTAATGTGCGTGATAGAAAAAACGAACTTATTACTAATTGTCGAATGGCAGCAGCCAATTATAAACAAAATATTATACGAACATATAACGAATTATTATACGAACGAATATTGAACATGTTTACAGTTGTACTGAATCAAACACTTCTCTTCGATAATTAATGGAGTTGCATCAAAAAGGACATTCGATCAGAGGAGAGAAGATACAAAAAAGAAGTCAAGAAACAGGCTTCTAATAAAAATTTCAATCAAGAACCAAAATAGGTTTAACCATTGGTAGATAAATAAATAATCCATCAAGATTTAAGATTAAAGTACGATTTCTCCCTAAGCACGTTAAAATCGTGCCAATTGGTCCAAAACGCTCTAAGTCTTGAATCCTGAGACCAGAAATGCTACAAAGCGACTTACGAAGTTGCAATAAAAAATTATCATGATTATATTTGGCGAGAAATCGATCCATAATTTTTCAACTTTGGCTTCTGTATATTAATTTTAAATCCAGCCCTAATTGTTATGATTTTCCTACGGAATTTGATACTCATATCTTAAGATACTATCTTTTTAATGATGTAATGAAAATGATATAAATGATAATGATACAAATAAATAATATAATTTAATGATTTAAATTTCACTTTCGTACAATTTTTCATTTAACTTTAATTATATTTTCAATTCAATTTGATACATTTTTAGGAAGGTACTTATTTATAAATAATTACATTAAATAAATTTTTGCACCTAATTATTATCAAGTCATAACTAAATCTCATTCAACCTACGAAACTATTCTAATCACAACAGTCTTGTTATTTTCAGTTATTAAATAAATCAACTATCGAATAAAACTAAATAAATTCCTAGATGAAAAAAATGAGCATTGCAAATAAATTTTGCACTCGTGTTTCTTGTTTCATTTATTCTTATTCATATATTTTGCAACGAAAATCCTTTCAGTTAATTATTTTTGTATTTTAATATATTTCAACTTAGAAATGCCTTAAAAACCCTTCACATTTCCACATTTGTTTCATAAAAACTGTATTTACACATGTTTTTCCCCCCAAGCTATAACAATATGTTTTTTTTAACTTTTTTCATATTGTTCGGTAAATATCATAATCTGTTAACAGATACTTAGCAGACGATTCCTTTTCAGATATTTTATAACTGCTACAAATTTTTTTTTTCTGTTAAAATATTATTAAAAGTAAAAGCAAACGAATTTTCTTTTTGATGAACATATTTTATTAATATTATTTTGTATAATATCTGATGATCAAATGTAAACCTTTTGAAATCTGGCAATAGTTTGAAGATTATGGTGTGAAGTAAAGAGAATAAACGAAACCGATGGAATTTTTAAATGCTTGGAATCTTGTTTAGATTTTTTAAGAATATAAGATGCTCTTCAAGATACATAAATATGTATATAATTTGAATCTTAAGAAAACGGTTAGTTTTCTAGAAAGCATGCTAAACATATAAACAATGCAGTTAAAAAATAAAATACCTCAATAATTTAAAGAACACTTTTTCAGTTTAAACTTTTATTTATTTGTCTTTTAAGATCCAAGAATATGGTTTAATAGCATATTAACCTATTCATGACCATAAATCTTTATAGTCGATTAATTTTACAGCTGTTTTCTATTTTCTTCCATTCTTATAAATGGCAGTGAATGGATTAAAGTGTTGGCACTCCATAAATATTCATCAACTTGTCAATGAGCATCTGTTTTTCGTCGTCAGGCAGAAAAGCACTTCGAGCAGCATTGAAATTCTAAAAAACAAAAATCAGTTGTTAATTTTGATACAGGTTTTGAATACCAAAACAAAAATCTTTCAGTATCGAACTTTCTATAAAATCTAATATTCTTATTACAAAATTAATTTATGCACATCGGGTAAAATTTCTACATATCTAATGAAAATGTTCGAATGAAACTTATGCATAGATATCACAATGAGAAGCGTCCACTGAATTCATTTGTAAAAAATAATGTAGACCAAAAAAAAAAATAATAATAATAAAGTTCGAATTCGGTTTTAAATTCAAAGATCAGAATATCGTTTAAGAAAAATCAATAAACGGTTATTGGTGAAATGTATGTGAACGTTAGTTTTTAATCAGCTAATCCCCTTTCAAAGTAAGCGTGAAATTTTTATTTTATTTACAGTTTAGCTCTAAATTTCTCGCAGTGAATAACGATGTAGAAACAATAGCCGTAAAAATAACAATAAAAATTTTTGAAATCTCTGATTGCAAATTTCATGTTGTCATGTGATAACATTATTAATAATACTAGCTGCATTGAAATTCTATAAGATAGATAACAATTAATTTTGACATAGATTTTGAATATTACTAAAACTAACATAAAAATTCTCTAAGTACCGAAATTTTTCATACGAAAATTAATTTCTGTACATCGAATAAAATTTCTATACATCGTACACAATTTTTTCTTATGAAATTATTTTTATAAACAATACAATCATAACCATCCATACATTTCATTCATAAAAAGGAATATAAAACGCTGAAATAAGAAACACTGAAGCATGATTCTCATTTGAATAGAAAATCAAAGTGGAACCAGTTACATCTTTTGAGAATCCAACGAGATTGGTCTCCCCAAAATTTTTTCGCAAACTCTTTAATGAGGGTGTTATCCTAGAGAATATTTCCATAGTGTTGGTTTACAATAGTTATGAAATATTAAACTTTGGCGTAAATGTAGTTTTTTCTGAATCCATAGTGTGATCCTTGGCGAGTTATTTGCCGTTTAAGCCCTAACATGGGGTTAATAGTGTCCTAAAAAGGAATTTGTGTTTGAGAGATGTTTTAGAAAATATTAGGTTGTTCGGAAAGTAATTTCGTTTTTTCCTGACAAAGGATTTAATTGCATTTTTCGCACCCAATTTCATACTTAAACCGCAAAATTATTTTATATTTTAAGAGCTGATATAGCAAGGCTTGAGTGTGAAAAAGTGCAGCTGATTCTTCGCAGTAGTTTTTGGATGGTGCCCTTTTAAATATGGAGAGCAATAAACAGCATTTTCGTCATTTTTTTCTTTTTTGCTATAAAAGGTAAAAATGCTGTTCAAGCCAGAAATAAATTAGCCAATATGTGTGGAGAAGATGTGTTAACAGTACATCAGTACCAGAACTGATTTGCAAAATTTTTCCTTCAAATGAGGAGGCCAAAAACCACCTCGATCAGTTTTTTTTACAGCAAAGACCAAAACTTTTATGAGCGTGTAATCATGTTACTACCAAAAGGTATTAGACCAGAATGGCAATTTTATAATTTAATAAATAATTTATTCATTAAACGAAAATTTCTTTTCATTTTGACACAAAAATACGAAATGACTTTCCGAACGGCCCAATAAATTGAAACTAAAATTTGACAAAAAAAAAAAAAAAAGCTATACTCTTTGTCACAAAATCACATTAAAAAATGTGGTATATTTAAATCATGGCACTTTTTAATTATCATGTTTACAGCTCTTTGAAAGTACAGTTCGATAGAGAGTCAATATCTTGTTGGATTTGGCTCAAAATTTGAAAGGCATCTAGATTATAGATGCTAATAATATGTATAGAATTTTATCTATCAATATCTCTTCCCAATGTAGTTATCGTATTAGTGTATATTTGAACAGACGGACTTCTTCTGAAAAGATTTTATTCAAAATTCGATAGAAATCTACAAATTTGGTGTAAAAACAGAATACCAAATTTTATTCATCTATATCAAGCATTTTTGAGTTATCATTGTCACAGATAGTTTTACTAGTTTACCGTCGGACGTAGGTGTAGTGGAAAATGACGTTACTGTTAAAAAAAGTACTGCAGCGTGAGAGATGCTTGACATATTTCTAACTAAGTAACACTTCAAGAAAATTCGCAAAAGCACAAAAGCATAGACATTTAATTTTAATTTTTAGTTTTTCTTTCTAACTCAAGGTCTCAAATAATAATGATAAAATGAAATATTTTTTATTATTATTAATTATTAAATGATTATAATACTATTTGCAAGATTTAAAGCAATATCATCATGTGAGGACGTGATCATGTTTTCATTAGGGATTTTTGAATAATTGAAGGCAACAAATAATTGAAGTTCGAAATCGTGAAGGCAATGAATAAAAGATAAAGGGCAATATTCATCAAGGAATTTTAATCGCATATATTTTTTATCTGCTTTTATCAGTATTGCATTAATATTATAAATACTTCTCCGAAAGCAGATGCGTTTGATTTTAATAGGTTGACCTGCTTCACCAGTATTGTTTTATTCACAGAGAAAGAGTACCAGAGGTCTCACTCCGAAGTTTGGTAAACGATTGTAGCGCCACCTCTGTTGATGCCATGGCACAGGAACTAAACGAAAGCCTACGTATGCTTCTTTGAGAGCAGATGTTTTTTTAAAAGGTTGACGTAAAGCTATAGCTTCATAGCTGTTATTTTCATGGAATATCATTTTCTTCAGAGGAAATTAAATAGTTTAAGTTGTATAAGTTTTAAAAAATTCACTCGTTTTTAATGACAAATTCGATAGAAGTATTTTCTCTGTCCCCCAATGAGGTAATAACACTTCATTCATTCTTAAGTAGGAAACATTGAAAGGTTTAATTCCTGTTCTAAGAATAATCCATTATGAAGCTGTTTTATAATCTCAGAAATTAGAAAATAGCAGTTTCTGTTTACAAAAATATTGTTTTCATAAAAATTCTGTATAAATTATAATATTTAAATATTTATTCGTAAATAGTTTAGAATCACTTAAAAAATAATGTTCTCACATTTTAACTTTCATTTTAAATTTTTCTAGCCGGCAAACAAAGTTTTGGAGATCGTCCGATTTTGAGATAAAAACCCCTCGTTTTTCTAATTATCGACGCATGCGTAATCTGATATTCTTGTGCTTGTTTTAAACTGGTTTAATCTGATTAATGACATAAATTAATTAATGCAATTCGTAAGAATTCATAGAATGTATACTTTCGAAATCAATTGTTATTTTAGTTGACTATAAATTGCAAATGTATAATGTATACATTATTTTCTAATAACCTTATTTTAATTAGTTGAAATAATCCTTAAACCAACAATTTTCATCGATTCTGCAAAAAATTTTTTTTAACTCGTTTGGTTTACTTTTCAAAAAAAGTTAGGCTATAACACTGTGATTCCCAAGGCAAAAGCTACAACAGCAGCAGATAGATATTTCAAAAGCTATATTGGGAAAGTTGACCAAAATAAAAAAAAGGGGATAAATCTCCAATTTATTACCTACGTATTTTGAGTCTTCAACAGTTTTTTACCTTCACATTTTGAAGCTCCAAAAACCTCAAACGAAAATAATACTATCACATGATAATAACAAAGTTTTCTGTGTTCTCTTTTATCTCATTATGACTTCTGGTATGGGGAGAGTAATTAGTAAAAATATGCATAGAATTGTAAAAAAAAACATGTACGCCTAAAGAATACCCATAACATAATAAAAATGCATGCATAACAGAAATCTAATCACATCGTTTTTCAAATGCTTCGTAAATCATTTTCAAAACCTGTATAAGTTTATGGAAACAAAGTATTTCAAAGTCAAAGTTAAATTGATAACTCTTCCTGAATCACTAAAAATCACAGCTGCCCAAGAATTTTCAGGATTTTCTTTAAAGAATTTTTAAGATCAGAATTTAGGTTGGTAAAGATAAAAATTAACTAATTAAAGTGCCGAGTATAGTAATGTCACTGACAGCTCTTGCAATGTGCAGATCATTGAGTCCAAGACTTCGCAGCATTTCATATTCGTCATCTAAAGTCTTTTGAATGAGGGTGCTGTCGTCTCTGTTGATGGAGAAGTTAGCTCTGTCCTCCGCGTATCTGCAAAACAAATGGACTTTTGTGAATTAATGAGCATATGAAATTCATTTTGATTTGAAATCCGATTCTAGTTCTATGCAAACATCCAGAAATTATACCCAGAATTTATATATAGAGTACACCTGAATTCCTGGAACAAACTTCAAGTAAAATGCATATAAACGTGTGTTTTTTCCTTGTGTGTTATGTTACGTTTTACGTTATGTTATGTTAAGGAAATGAAAAGTATTGGGAGAATAATTAAGAAGTGTTGAGATCTAAATGGCCCGCATTTATTTCTTTGCTTGAAATTAACCGCTTTTGTAAATATAGCAATGCAAACACTAACAATTTTTGTGTTTTGCCTTACTTGGGGAAACGTACATGTTACAATCTTAATACCTTTCCTTCATTGCAAATCGCAGCTTCGAATTTATTTTTAGATATCTTCAAATCTTTTAACTTTCAAGAAAAAATGTAAATATTTCTTCAATTATTTAATTTTTTTTACATCTATTAAGTGCAACTCGTTGAAATGACTGGGATGACAGGCTTTGTTGCTAAAGATCGTAATGAACAGATGTCAATAAAGAAATCGACTCTTTAAAATTTATAGAATTATAATATTATTAATATTTTTTATCACAAATAATTCTTTATTTACATAATGATTTCTATTTTTAATTAACTACTCATTTGACAATTTTTATTGAACCTCACAGATTTTTATATTTGCGGACATGGAAAATCGCAAACATAATGGTGGTTTTTTATATTCTGAAGAACTGCAAAAAATATCAACAATACATTTTAGATAACTCTAAGGTATTTTAAATACTGAGAATTTGGTTCAGCTCCGTTTCACTAGTTTCATGTCACTTTTGAAGCTACACAAGATATTTATTAAGAGGAATCTCATGGTATGATATTGTTATTAGATAATGAGTATGCAATCATACAGAATACAAGTATTTTAACTGACATCTGCTTTCTAGGATAATTTGCTGTAAATGCATGGCAAATCAGTTTAAATTTCGTTTCGCATATCTTGTTCGCCTAGTAATTAGATCATGCTTCAAAAATACTAATTTCTATTTTACACATTTGAAATGGGCCGCGGTAGCCTGGTTGGTAGAGCGTCAGTCTCGTAACCGAAAGGTCGCGGGTTCTGTCCTCGTCTCGGCCAAAGACCGCCGTGTTGGCTAATGGCAGTTGGGGCACGTTAAATATGTCGAGACTGCAAAGTCCTCCAAGTTCCCATAACAAAACGATACCTCTGGGGGTACTGAATCAGGGATGAGTCGGTCTCTGATTTGGATCTAAATTCTGACTTGCTGATGGATGAATGAGTGTATGAATGAATTCGATCACCCCTTAAAAAGGGTTGTGTCGTGTGAGCTTGATGTCAGATTTCTGCCCTCTTGGTGCTCGGGGGACTTTACCCTCAGAAGCTACTGCACCCCCTTTCCGTGAAAAACACGGACACGACAACAATAACACATTTGAAATGTTGAAAGATCGAAGCAAATAAATACTAATTCATTAGCGCTGATGCAATTTTAAATGATGCGAATGATAATAAGTACAATTGAAAAGAAAATAAATTTTTGCTGTTACTTATGGCACTTTACAAGACCGCTGACAGAAAGCTTTCAGCGATTTAAGTCGAAATAAACCTCTCTTGTTTGTTCATTAGCGTCAACTAGAGCCAAGAATATGACTTGACTATTTCATGCTTCACATTTGCTTGCACGACCCCGTTTTACTGAGGGCACATTCATACAACTCACAGAAGAACAACCATGCCCGAACCACGACTCGAATCCATGTGGCCCAAATCACGGCTAAGACAAGCTACCATTATGATAGGATACCGGAACAGCAGATAAAATAATTTCTTTATAGTGGGATAAAGCTTGAAATTGAGTAAAGATGTCATTTCTCAGTACAATCAAAGAAACTGCAATGCATTTAGTTTTTTGTACTACACGCTTTTATATCCTTTGTGCATTTACAAGGATTGCAAACCGTTAAGACAGCGCACATTCTTCTAAGACATTGCGGATATGTCTTCTAAAGTGCCATGTTTATGAGATGCAGGCATCATAGTAGAGTTCTGCCTCTATTATTGTGTGGATAACCTCTAATTAATATCTGTCCATCAACACCATTCAAATAATGGAAACGTATGTCTGTTCGTTGATTCTTCTAAGTGCATTCTACCAACAATGTGACGAAGTTTAGTCCTTAACACAATGGTGATAAATGACACTATCACAATCAAACATCATTCACATTAATATGATATTAAAAAACATAAACAGATGTGAACAACAAATAACTTTCTGGCTATATTGGGGATAATTGACCTATTTACATTGTTAAGGAAAATTCCAAAATCTTCCCTTCGGTTGTATGATGAAATTTCAATATGCTCAAAACGACACTCCATTCTACACAAAAATCCCCATTCATAAATAAAAACAAAGCGTACACAAAACAGTGTTTTCAGTAAACAGAAGCGCATAAGGAGTAGATCTATTAAAAACAACCATGACAATACAAAACGCTCAGCGAGAGCTCACTTGTGATCAATACACCAAAAAAAAGATTTCTCTCATCTATTCACATCTATCGACTAGGCAATTACTGATTGATTTTTCTAATACGGGTTGTCTTCTTTTCATACTTTTTGAGGAAGAGCATAGAATACTATAAAAGATTATAGTATCTTCGTTTGTAATTGATATATCACCAAAATTACAGCAGTTTCAAGAACTTTCATTTTTATCGCCCAAGCAACTAAATTCATCATAAGATGATCGTCAAACCTGGATGATCAATGAGTTGATATCCATTCAATAATCATTACCTTATCAGTAAAATTATCTTCCTTATCAGGTCATACAAGTTGCAGGAAAGCTATATTAAAATTTGTGATGATAAATATTTGGCAGTGGGATATTTAAGAGACAGATTTCTTTCAATCTCACCTCACGATAGGGTGTTTGATCGTCCTGTCTGTCACTGCGCCTGTCAGCAGGCTGGAGTGTGGACAAGCCTCGAAGTGGACGTCCATGTCAAGACAGCGGCGATAGAGGGCTTCGTCTTCCACCACATGGTACCCGTGGCCGATCCTCTCTGCTAACTGATGTTCAAGGGCAAAGCGCACCTGATCTGCTGGCCCGTCCTCTCCTGCATGGACAGTGCGGTGGATCCCCAACCGATAAGCCGTCTACAAGAATGTATACATTAGATGAGGAATAAATTGCATGAAATATAAATAAAGAAATTTGAATTTCCAGTTAAAAACTTTTATTTTTGGCAGTCAATTGTCCCTCTAAGTACTGCATTTGTATCGATCAAAAGTTCAGCCAAAATACTTAACTCTTTTTTCGACTGAAAGTGGTAACTATTACTACATATATGAGAAGTCATTGGTTAAAAACTGAGCTTTTTGTTTTTGGTGATATCTCAAAGACTCTAACTGTTTGATGAGCTCTGAACTTTGGGGTGAGAAGTAAGATTCATTGGATTTACTGTAGAGTTATTCCGTCAAATGACATGGGGATGATAAGTCAATGACTTATTAGGTATTTTTCTATTATAAGGAAGCAAGATGTCGCCATGTGAGCCAAACACTAGTCAAGTCTCCAAGCGAAGCGAATGACAAAACAAATGCCGCTAATGTGAACAAAACGCGAACATCAGTCATCAAAATCATTAAGTGTAACTACATAAAATTTGACGTAATTTTGCATTTTTTAAAGCAATTTTTCATTTATCCCGACTAACGATTATTTGAAGACTTTTTTGGCGATTTTTTCGTTGTGCCCGTATAACGGAAAAGTACCACTTGTTACCTTGCAACATAATTATTGATTTACAAGTTTCAAAACAGCTCAGTGCAATTTGTCAGTATGTCATAATAAGGTCGGATTTACATTTCATGGGAGACAAATCCCGATTGTAAGATACATGACTGCGTATCATTTAGGTCATCAGAAAATTACATCGTGAATGAATGAGTTTGGAATCAGACTGTACAGCTGCATTGCTTATAACTTGTACTATAGCTGATTAATGAAAAAAGGAGAAAAGAATAGGAAGGCTATTATGTTTCTGGAATTTGTATAGCTAACTAAAAAAAAAAGGAGGAGAAGCAGATGAATTGATGCAGCTTTTTTTTTTTTTTTCACTAGGCCCTCATCTATCATATGGTAAGTCAGAAATTAATATGATGCAGAAAACTGAATATGTATCTTTGACGTCTTGTTTTCCCTCTATTAGATCAAAAGTAGATACAAATTTACATTTTTGGCTACAATATCCACTTAAAACTACATTTATTTAAGTCGTTTCTTTCATTTATTTTTTTATTCACAAACACGTGAATATTTAGACTGACAAATGGTCTCTTCATGTACAGGTTTTGACCAAGATTTAATACATATCTACAATTTTGATGATAATTCACACCAAATATCATCAGTATGTCTCTTTTTCATTTATAAGTTACTGTGTTCACAAACTTAAAATGATAATGACAGCTACGTGGGTATTATTTTTTCATAAGGACCTTTTGTGGAATAAATACAGCATGCATAAAAACATATATATTCCTTCAGACGGATTTCGGTGAAATTTTGTTAGATAACTACAACTTATAGTCTACATAAAGAATTTCACCTCTTTAGTTCCATTTTGTAATATCAATTTCTCCACTATTTCCTTAGAGTCAATGGGTTTGTAGTGGATGTAGTATGATACAGTACAGTCACCAGACCTCAGTAATAAATAAAGGTGTTTATTAACATGATGGCACAAATACAAAACGGATATATAAACAAGCAATAAACAATAGCCTTTCAGCAGAGCATAAGCATCACAACAATAATAAGCAGCTCGATGTTCCCCCTCTATTGTTGAACTATTAAATTGAACCGAACTCAAATGACAGCCTTAAGCTTTGTCTCAAGACTTTTGATAGCTGCCAAGACAAGGCAGCAAAGATTCTCGAAAGATCAATTCCTTAAATCCCGTCTAAATGGACCTATAACCGAAATTCTTAGTGATTCTAATATCATCCATTTTGTCGACAAATTCGTTCCCAAATCACGAAATAGTCACTAAACTTATCGCCAAACTCGGGGGCATATTTCCATTGCCTACCCTTTTTTATGTAGAGAGGGTTAATGAAGTAATATCATTGGATCTCACCGCCACACACTTTATGAGTGATGATGTGTGATGTCATGTTCGCTCTCGTTCAGATTCAACCTGGATTTGATGTCTCTTATAACTAGATTGCATAACTGAAGGAATTCGATTTAATTCTTTGCGATATTGTTATACACCTCAGTTACGCATATATTGGTGTTTCCTATATATATATATATATATATTTCATTATGATTTTCTATTTAATAGTACTTAAAATAGTTTCCAGTTATTTAAGTAAGGAAGCATTTTACTATGTCGCAAATTTATGAGATATTATCTTAATTTAAATCAAAATCGTGTCTATGCATCTCTAACCGACTTCTTCTAAATGCCTTGGTAGATGTTAACCGTGGATAATGATTCTTTATAACAAGAAAAAAATACATTTTTTTTTTCAAAATATAAACATTATTAATTAAAAATTACGATATACAATCAATATTAGCAATACGAATCAAAACTATTTCGAAGCAAGTTTGTTTATACTGACGTCATACTTTCCTCACAAAATGGACGATGGTGCAAACCAGTTATTTTGCTCGCTTTTCCTCCATGCATGAAACAGGGTAGGGAATGGGAATATGCAACCCGGGGTCTTCCATCGTATATCCGGTCAGCATTCAATAGAACTGATCGTAAAACTGTATTTCCAACAATGCAAATATCCATGGAAATTGATCCATACATGAAATAGGATAGAGAATGAAATTATGCAACCCCGATCAGATAGCCGGTCAGCATCCAATAGAGCTGATCGTAAAACAGTGTTTCCAACGATGCAAATATCCACAAAAATTCCTCCATTCATTAAATAGGGTAGGGAATGAGATTATGTAACACTGAGGTCATTGATCAGATAGCTGGTCAGCACCGTTAACCTGATATTTGAGGTCAGCTGATACTTCTTGGATATTTCTAACGATGGAAATATCTACACAGGGAAACAAAATTACAAATTCGTAACAATATTTTATGTCCACTAACAGACATAATGTGTTTTTCGGGCTGAGGAGGGATTTTGGCGAGACGTGGAGATATGTTGCGTGAGCTTCAGTATTTTGGCGAGTAAAATACTTTCTCCTTGTATAGTTCATATATGAAGAAGAAAAATCTATAAGAGACTAAAGCCAAATGTCTTCATTAAGGTATCCGACCACGTTCGATGGAAAAATTTTGAAATTTGGATTTTTCCGAAACTATTTATGGTTTTTAGATGTATTGTCAATAATAACCACTATAAATACAAAAAAAAAGATTTGAAAATACGATATATATACAGAAATGGGAAATTTTGTAGTAAATTTTAACGAAATTTAACCAAAACGGTTAACACTCTATATAAAATGGTAATGCAGCAGTTTTATTATTTTTTTGTATTCAAGTTATTAAATACAATGATGAATGAAACGAACCAAAATTTAAGAAAAATGCTGATGTGCAAAGAAGTTAGGGTTAAAATTTATGTATAGATATATTTTTTCCATATATTCACAGCTTAATTTTTCTATAAACACCTATAAATGAAAAAGTATTTCATCAACAATAAAACTTTTGGTTCATTTCCTTACCTATCTTATTTAAAACACAAGACGAAATGTTTATGTAAATACCTCTATTAGTTTTTTCAGATATTATGTTAATGGTGGAGAATTACTATGAAAATTAAAGTTTTGAGAAAATTGAAGCTAAAAACAAATTTTTGTTCAAAAACATGTAACCGAGGATTATAGGTCAGGCCTTCCTTTTCTTAGAAAAAATAAACTGTTTTGGGAATAGAAAAGTCTAAAATATAAGAAATAAGAATTTTTAAAAAATCACCAATGTGGTTGATAATCAATGTTTTTTACGTTGTCGGATACCTTAAGTAAAACTGAGTTGAAGAAGTCTTGCCTGAAAAGCTTCGGCGTCTTCTGCTGATGTGTCTATCAGACCCTCTGCATCACCGGCAATGTCCATGGCTACCACCCTCTCGTCTCGATACTTCTGGCATAGTTCGACCACCGCTTTTGACCAGGCTAAAAATGTATTTTATAATTTAAGAATAAAATATGAATAATATTGCCTGAATAGAATGATTATAGTCACTTAACTCTTAACCCGAGAGATGAAATTTTAGGACATATCTGGGGTGGTGAGGTCTACGAGACACCATTTAATTCATACTCAAATTAAATTTTTAAAAGAAGGCATTAATATGAAAAGTTTTGTTTAAGAAATTTTTCCAAATTATATTATTATTGAACAAAATAAATGTTGGTAGAACATACATTTTCTTCTCTAATTACATGTTAAAACGATGGTTGATGGTTGTCACAAATTGATGGTCAAAACTACCATGTTGAGGGAAATAATCAACATTAAGAGTAATACATCGTTAACAGAAATTTAACGCAACTAATATCCATTTGAATTAATTTATCTATAAAAACGGTTAATTTAGAATATTAACTAGAAAGTGAATAAAAGCATATGTCAACACGAACTTGGTTTCCCCCGTATGCTACAGAGTATGCTGCGGATGTCAACTCCAAAGCGCTCACAACCATTCTTTAGACCCCTGTTGACACACTCCACGACTCTCTCAAGTGGAAATCTTTCTGAAGCCAACAGGTGGGGGCTGTAGCGGACCTCTGCATATAAAAGGTGTTCACGAGCGGCATCTTCGCAGAATTCGAAGGCAATTCGTTCGATTGTCTCTTCATCACCCCTAAATGTAAAATAAACAAATAAAACTTTTTAAAAATATTGATTTTGAGCATAATCAAAACAAGAAGTTCTGTAATTATTATTCCATTTATTCGTTTTACAGGGTGCGTAGCGTCATGAAAAATTCTTAAGAATGCTTAAATTTGAAAACCATTTTTAAGCACCTTAAATGTTTTTAATTTTGGAAGAAAGGCCTTAAAAATACTTAATTTCCTCGAGAAGTGCAAAGAATATATATATATATATATATTTTCCGCATTCGATGAATTCGCTAGATCGATGTCATAAATATTTGTTTACTGGATCTACCAATAATAGTCATTCAGATTACCCCGATACCTAGGAAAGGTAGGGCTCTATTGACTGAGTATACTATCAGTTAGGGACCTGGTGGTCCAAGATTGTATGAATATTAACATTATTCATTTCATTTTAAATAGCCGCCTTTTGCGATCATCTTGTTGCTCAAGATTATTGATTTTTAGAATGTATACGAAATATGGAATACATTTTTGAAAAAAAATCAATTCATTTTTTTAAAACCAACGTGTTATTTGATACGACTGAAGTACCTGAATTCCATTGAACTAATTTGCTGCAAATTAAAAAGCGTAAATATTATAAAAGAAAAGCAGAAATGAAAATCCTACTGCTGAATTAATGTGTGGCAAAAGAATGTAACTGAACATATTGAGAGATGAATTTGAGTTCCATCGTAACATTTAAAAGCAATTTTTAAAATCAAATTTAACCCAACAATATTATTAAAATTTTGAGAAAAATTCTAATGAAATGAAATTGAGAAAGATAATTTTTTTATCTTAAAATTCTATACAGATCATTTTTGTTAGATAATCGTTTTGGAAAACACATCAATTTCCATACGCATGGGAATAATTACCAATTTAACAATATGTAAACTTATTTTTGCACTCTATTAAACTTTCTGCTTAAAACCTTTCTATATCTTCTTCCAAATGGACTTTTCCGTTACATGGCGAACCCTTTCCAGACTATTTCTAACAACAAATAGCAAAGCCATTGATTGACTAAGCAAAGTGCTCGATGCAATACAGTTATAAATGTTATCAATGAAAAAGGCTAGAATTCATGTGATTGTTTGCATTTAATTGTCGGTATTTGACAATTTATACTACCATTACAATTGTTCTCCGAAGCATCTAATAAAAGAAAATCTTATCCATTAAGGGTGCCCCAACAGCTGTACGGAAGTTTCATTTTGCATGTTTGTTTATCGTTCTAGGTTACCAATGCGACTATTGGAGATAAGTGAAGATCAAACTCGCAGCATTAAGGTTTGCAGCCAGCTAACTTGACCACATGACCAAAGTGATCACTCAGTCTTGAGGATGTTACCTAGTTTATAAAGCTTCCACTACAAGATGTTAATTCTTTGTACCTAATCTAGCTCTCTTTGTTTTGTAGTTATCGTGTTAACTTGCATGCAAATTGCCGAACGGATAGATTTCCTTTCTCTAAAATTTGCTTAAAATTTGACAGAAATCTACAATTTTTGCTTTAAGATCGTATACCAAATTCAAAGCAATTTTGAGTTCACTCTGCTGGAGACAAACAGGTTACTTACGCAATGACTGGCAGGTATGTGGCGATTGGAGCCAAATAGTTGGCGAGATCGGACGGCTGCTTTGTGACGAGGCTGGACTTGAAATCAGCAAAACTGCTGGCTAGATGTATTCCGTTTCGCCTATGGGGAAACGAGTTAGAGAAGCAAACAAATTATTAAAAAAAAATTACATTCTTCCTTTAATCTTAAACACTATTCTTTAATCTTAACATTATTCCTTTAATTTTAAATATCATTTTTTAATCTTAACATTATTCCTTTAATCTTAAACATTATTCTTCCTTTGATCTTTAACATTATTCTTTAATCTTAACATTCCTCCTTTGATCTTTAACATTATTCTTTAATCTTAATATTATTCCGTTAATCTTTACATTATTCGTTTAATCTTAAACATCTTAACATTATTCCCTTAATCTTAAACATTATTTTTTAATATTAACATTATTCGTTTACCTGTAATCTTAAGATTCTATGCTTTAATCTTAAATATTAAGACATGATCATGTTTTAAGTATGATTTGTGTTCTTTTTTATTTTATTCCATCAAAATTATAGAACAAAAAGCGCTAAAATTTCACATCAACTTTTAATCAAAACTACAATTAAAATTATGAAATTCTCTTTCGGGAGAGAGTATTTACAATACAAGAAGCAACTATATGCGGAACTTGATAATTCTATGCTAAATAATTTGTTCTCAAGATTGTTTTAAAACGACTCTTGCATCATAAATGTCGTTTCACTCGCATCACATTTTATAGATAATATGATATTCACAAGTATTATCAGGTTTAAAATACTGAAAGTAAATGATTTCTCGCCTGAAAGGCATCAAAATATTTATAAAAAAATAAACAGAGTTTAGTATTAAATGAAGTCCTCAAATTCACAGTTATCAGTGCAGTTTTAATGACAGAAAAGGGGACAGTTACAGCATGTAAAATACTGTGCCAATTATTCGAAATATTCAAGGAGAATTTTGATGTTAAGTTTATTGCTCAAAAAACTTCAAAAACCTGGATCAATAAGCATTAGAGTTCTTCAATTTCCATTAAATGTGCTTAAACATTTGTCATATCCTCTTGTACCATTGAACAATAGTAATGAAATATTAACTCTTTGCGAGAAATCATTAGTTTTATTAAATCTATAGGGTGATTATTAGCAAGTTTTGATATGCGCTTAATAGTGTCCAAAAATCCAATTTGCGCATTAGATTCATTTTTCAAAGTTGACTTTGCTATTTTAACACAAACTGCACTTGCTGTTAGGAATTCCTGTACCAAATTTGATATATTTAAGTCCTTGCTTGTTTCAGTTATCGCGTTTAAAGGTTTCTGAAAGTGCAAATCAGACAGAAGCCACGTTATTTACTTGTTTTAGCTCAAACTTTGAAAGATGTCTGCATTATAGATTTTATGTCTGTGTACCAAATCTTATCTATCTAGGCTCTTCATTTAATTTTTCTCGTGTTATCTTATATTCAAACAGCAGGACTTTCTCCGAATTTATTTCATACAAAAATTGATAGAAAGCTGGAAATTCGGTGCAGTCCGTATACAAAATTTCAAGCGTCTAGCGTAACTCCTCCTCCCCCAATAAACAGACAGGTGGACGGACAAATTTCAAAAATGTGTTTCTCGAATACAGAAAGTTCTGAAAAGTGAAGATTCGTCAAAATATGATGCATAAATTTATTTATTTATTTATTCTGACAGTATTTATTAGTGTCCCTTCGTTGTTCTTTTGCTACCTTAGACTCGAACAACAGGACAGAGGGACTTGATTTCATACAAAAATTAATGGAAATCTGCAAATTTGGTACAAAGTTCGTGTACCGAATTTCAAGCGATTCATATAGTTTTTTTTTTTTTTTTCTCCTTAAAGACAGACGGGTGGCCGGATATATTTCAAAAATGTGTTTTTCGAATACAGAAAGTCTGAAAAGTGAAGATTAGTCAAAATATGGTGTACAATTATTTTATTTTATTCTACTTATAGTGGAAAGCTGATAAATAGGCATTCACAAAATTACGTTCCAATAGATAATCCATTCGTATGGATTTGTATTGAAAAGGAAACTTACTGAGAGATCTCCCAAACTGTCTCTGGACGAACAGATCCATCAAGATGAATGTGAAGTTCCACCTAATAAGAAAAGAAGAGTTTATTCAATAGAGACATCTTGCACTTTACAAAGCAGCATTTGCCAATTTATACCGCAAAAGGAAATGAAAAGAAGGTTTGCCAAAATTGATCGATAGCTTTTATATTCGATGGACCTATATTTATGACTTTATGACCTAGATTTATGATTTATGAGTATCGTAATTGTTATGTTTCCGTAAAAAGTATATACTACAAAAACAAATAAATTTTGTTACGGATTTCCCTATCCTAATCCATCTTTTACCTATATAGTGGGTGTGTAAGGTGTGAGAAAATGAGCACACTCAATGATCAGTCCTTTAGTAGAAGACACAACACAGACCATGTTTATTTACAGGACGAAGTCAGGACAGCACAAAGACCACAAATATTTACAACACAACTATGTACAGAAGATAACTATATACAGCCGAGACGAACACACCGGACAGCACACTCTACTGCAGACAGTAGCCGACAATAACAACAGTAGTCCACACGCAGAAATTCCGTAACGACAACGTCCACAGCTCACAAAGCGGCCAGACAGGATTCAGCAGGAGAGGGAATCTTTAAGAGATTCTGTCTACGCTCTCGTATGTTTCACCCTAATGGCTGAAAATACTCCTCTGTCTCTTCTTGCTTTCGCTGCCGACTCACTACTTCTCCCAACGGGACTACTCCTCAGTTCAGGACTGCTCCGTTCAAGACGACGACACAACGGGCAACAACACAAGACACAGCGACGACAGAATATTGCACGCACATCAATTCACCACTCCTTCGTAACTTCGGTATTCTCACGGTGACTCCTCAATTCTAGACCTCTCAATTCAGATCTACTTGGTCGACCACCACCGAACTTCACAGTTCAGATTTAAATGACTCCTTACATAACAACGGAAGGCGAAGCTAAAATCTTCTAGACCAATCAGGATCTTTCTGGACGTATCTCAGCTCTTAATGGACGGATCGGGAAAATTCTCAATGTTTCGGGCATTATCATTTTACAACAAAGTCGCCAAATTCATCACCAAGTCGCCAAATGGTTGTCAATTTTTGTCGCCAAGCTCTGGGCTCTTTGACATCACACCCGGACACCATTCAATACAGACAACTGTCTTCTGTATGATGACATTATGCGTGCCGGAAAACAAAATTACAGATTCGTAACAATATATATTTCGAAAAGTTTCAAGTATATTTAATAATGAACATTTTACTTTGTATTAGAATATAAATAACCCTTTATAAAAATTATGAAGTAGTTACGATTAATTACTGTATTGTTTTTACGTTAAATTAGATAGATTACCTCACGTTTGCTCCGATGAATTTGATATTAATTACTTACATTAATTTAAAACAAAAGAAGTGATAATTTTTTTTTTGTCACGCACGATTCGCCTTCAGATTTATTAATTATTTTTCTACATCTTTTCTAATTATTAGACATACAAATAATTATTCAGTTTTTCTATTTGATTTGCATTGCTCTTTGTATACATTCGGCAGAAATATCAGAAATTTTCAATATTCCAAATATTCAAATGATTTTAAACTTAATGAACTATTTTTTGAATTTCTAAAAAATTAACTGTAACAATAGCAAATATCGCCAATATGGCGCTGAATGTGCCAGTGTAAGAAATTTGAATGATTTTCTACCTATTCCAAATGAACTCTTCCTACAGTAACTTATTTCTTTAGAGTCCGCCAATAACATAGACGTTTGCTTGGAAGTGTTCTCATGTTGGACAACCAGTACCTCTCATCAATCACGGGAAGTACTTAAAGGGCTGTAACGTAGCTGGTAATGGCCCTTGGGATTCAACTATAAATCCCACCAGTGTTGTTGTTGCAGTGAACTGGTCATGAAGATTTTTCCATGTACCTTCCGACTGGTCAGAGTTGCCAGTTAAATATTTATAACAAAAAATAAAAATAATAATAAATGTTTATATTAAATTTTGTCTGTTTCCTCTCCAAAAAATTTTTTCAGTCTTTTACCAATTAATTGCATAAACAGGGCAGAGTTTCAATTTGTACGGGTAATACAAATTACACTGAAATAATTTTAAAAAATGAAGTAAACTCACCCTATATTTGGGGATTTTAGAGGAATCAAAGCGTTCTTTCCCCTCTTCCATTTTTTTAACAATGCTAGAACACCTCTTGCTTCCTCTTTATCGCTACATTCTTAAATTAAGACATCCGTTCCGCTTTTTATCTCACTCTATCGCTTGGATAAGCTTTTGTTTCTTTAATCTAATCATCGTTCAGACAGAAGCTTGGTTGAAAATTGAGTGGAGCTCTTAAATGGTGTTATAAATACCATCGAGTTGTCAGTTCTGAAACAAATAGGTCTGCAAAAGTAATTTTTCAGTGAGATCAATTTACGCTCGAGTGACAAGTACTAAAAGTAAAGTACAACTAGTAAACAACCCGCGTACAACATTTGATAGCGAATTTCGATTCCCGATTATCTTATTATTACAATAAACTTAACGATAGTTCCACGTACTACTTTTTTATATTCTTAATTTAATTTTTCTATATTACAATTTTAAAAAGTTTATCCTATCAATAAACAGCGAAAATAAGTCTTACTTTCAAAATTTCAGATGTGAGTAATACTACACTCATGTACAGAAATTAAGAATAATTTAGAGTCACGCTGAAATCGAACTCTAAAATACATATATCACCTATACACACATCTTAAAAAATCTTTTTTATTAGATAAGACAGTAAAAGTTCACTATTCCGCCCATTCATTTCTTTATTCTCAGCAAATTTTATTTTTGATAAAAACGAATTTCAATTATAAATACTATTGCCAAACAAAATTAAATTAAAACTAGTTGAGTGTATATATAAATAGGTAGCTGTACTTAACAATATGCAAATTGCAGGAAGCCAGGATGGCACCGATAGTACGTCACAATGACGAAAGCATAAGAAAGTGATCTTTAAGGAATACAGGTAAAGAAGTAAAATTATTCGCAAACACTTTATAAGCCTTTCAGTGCAATAACCACATAAATATGACACACACACACACACAAAAAAAAAACGCATTTGGATGATTTTTTACGTGGTAAAATTATTGACCATCTGAAATGTGGGCGTATCCAGCTGGAAGTATCCGAGGAATTTGGAATCGTCCAAAGTGTCATTTTCAGACTTTGACAACAATTCCAAGATGATCGTAATGTGACTAGACATTACAGCACAGGTCACCCCTGAGTTACAACGCAGAATGAGAACCGATGATTGGCTGTTATTGCCAAAAGAAGCAGACGGAAGCATAGCATCAGGCTTGTATCGTCAGCTCTCTTCAGGCACTGATACGACATTTTCAAGGCAGACCGTACACAGACGCTTATTGCAGATTGGTCTGTATGCACGTATGCCTGTAAGAACTGTTCCACTTTCTGCAACTCACTGTCTCCTACTGTTAGCCTGGAGTAGACAGCATTGTAGACACCGCAACAGTGGGCTTGTGTGATGTTTTCCGACGAGTCTTCACTCTGATTCTCACCAGATTTACATATAGAGAGCGCCAAGTACCCGTTACCATTAAGAGAACATCATTGAACGACACCGTTACGGTGGTGAAGGATTGCTCGTTTGGAAAGGAATCATTCTGGGGTACAGAATTGACTTGCATATTCAAACTGGAACCATGGTTGATAGAGCCAAATCTATCGGGGTGTCATTCTGGAACAACATGTAAGTTTGTTTCGAGGCGCAGAATTCGTGTTTATCAGGGTGCGTAGTGTGAAACTGCAGCACAAATTAATACATTGGCCCTAGATGGCGTTACTGAAAAACACGAGACGTAATACCTTTAGCTTAAATTCACTTACTTAGTCTAGCGGGCTTGTCTATGACAAGTGCCATCAGAAACAATAACAAAATATTAACATTATGAGTGAATAAATATTTTTTCTGATTCTATCGTGTTACCATTGGCAAGTGTTTTAAAATTAATCTCTGAAGGCGGTTCGAAGTATCCTAAAAGCGAATTTTTGTTTCAGACGCATTCTTCCCAAATGATTAAAACAAAAATATGACTCAAAACTACGCTTATAGTCCCCAAATTTTCATATATCTTAAGTCATTGCGTTTTTGAGTTATCGCGATTGCATCTTTCTTTAAGTATAAACTAATATACGTTCTTGTCATTTTGTTGGATTTGGCTTAAAATTTGACAGATATTTATATTATAAATGTTAAATCTATATCCGAATTGTACCTATCTAAGCCTCTTTTTGTAATTACTAAGCTAACTTCCTTTAAACAAATGCTGCCGCAAATTTGATCAAAATCTAGAAATTTGGTGTGAAGACCATATATCGAATTTCATCCATAATTATTAAGACTTAAAGGAGAAAAAATGAAAAACACATTTACCCAAACAAATTTTTTATCATTGAAAAGCTATCCTTTTTTTACCTTTAAAATGGTGTTAAAATAACTTTTGTACGATAATATATTTTGATGTTATGAAAACAAGTTAAAACTCAATGTTTTAGTTTAACTTGAAATGAAATTGAGAAATCCGTTCTTAGTGTGCTTCTATTGACCCAAAAAATAACCCCTCGAATTTCATCCTCCTAATTTTAATGACTTTATGCTTAGGATAGGTCTTTGTTCATTGAAAGAGTTCATTGGGGGAAAAGTATCAGTAACAGTCATAAAAAGGAAGAAAAAAAATCATTATAAAATGATAAAATCTAAACCCTGAAAAAAATTGTAAAAAATTTCTCCCCCTTTTTTTGTTTTTAAAAATGTCTTAAGTACTAGATCCAGCATTTTTTTCATAATCAAAACAAATTCAGTTGGCGAGATTAGTCCGACAAATAAAAATGTTTAAATCGATGGGAACATTAAAAAATATTGCGATCATTGAAAATTTGATATCAAGTCAAAATTTCATTATACCAGATTTTATGCGATTGACTAATGCAATTAATTACAAACCGAAATTTTTTACAATTCAATATAGTACAATTGAATACCTGTAGTAGGACATTCAAGCATTTGCTCCAAAATGACGTATTAACGAGAAAGATAATTAAATATGTTAAGTATTTTTAAAGCAGTTTTTCCCATGTTCAGTATATCTCTTTGGCGCATTAAAATTATTCTGGTATTTTCCCATTTTCCATTGATCGGATCATATCGCATATTCTTTAATAACAGATAAAAATTTAAATATATAATTCCTAGACACAACAAATAAATTTTTCAACAGCTAAAATATTAAAAAATGTTAGAACTCTTTTCGATTCGCAATAAGTATAGCATAGAAGGCATTTCGTACTGCACCCCTTCCCCCATATAACTTCTATTTTAATAAATGGTGATGCAAATTGTTGATGATCATGATTTCAAATTTAAATATTCATCTTGTGAGAAAACAAAACGAAAAGCTTTCGTCGTGATATTTAAGCACTTTCAAGATGTTTAAAAATGGTTTTCAAATTTAAGCACTTTTCACGACGCAACACTTATGGATGACAACGCCCGTCCTCACCATACCAACATCGTAAACGAATGCCTTCGATCGGAGGATATCAGCCGTATGAACTGGCTAGCATTTTCACTGAACTTGAATCCAGTCGAGCATGTGTGGGACATACTTAGCCGAAGAGTTGCAACCCGTCTAACTCCTCCTACATGTCTACTGGAACTTCGAAGAGCATTGCTTGATGAGTGTTGTAATGTTCCCTAGGATCAGATCGATAATTTGATACTTAGTATGCCAAGGCGTTGTACGGCCTATACTGCATCGTCTGGAAGACATACTATGTACTAACCATCATACTAACCCTGTAATTATTCATTTTTTGTAATTTGACCCAGGGAGCAAAAAATCGCAATTTTTATTATGATATCAAACATATAGCATCTTTTTTGCTCCTTACCTTTTGTTTAAGACTTTACAAATAAGTCTCCCTTGTTTTTGCTCCCGACTCTTTTTCTTACTGAACTTGCATTATCCTTAATTTACAAACATAAATGTAGTTGATTTTTTTTTTTTTAATGAAAAAAGAATTTCGCGAAACATGTCTCATTTTGAATTAGTCTTCAGACCTTGATTACTTCAATAACAATGATTTATCCATACTAAATCCCTTTTGTTAATTACTTCATTCTAAATGCAATGAATATATATATATATATATATTGCAATTAGATATTTTTAAAAGAATGTTTTATGGATGAAATTCTATTCACCTTTTTACAATAAATTCATAAAAACTTTCAAATAAGCAGTTTTATATTAAAAAATCTGTATGTAAAATTGCATTTTATTTGCTTTGTGATTGGTAGATGACCAGTCACTTGAAAAATATGTCATAGTTAAGCATTCTTATTGTACTTAATGGTTAAAAAAAAAAAGGAATTAAAAAAATAAATCTCAAAAAAACAGCAAAGGAATTGAAAACAATACTATTTATTCACTTTCAAACACATTGTTTGTGGCAATACTAATGAATTATTTTCTGGTTTCTCAGCGACTAATTTGAATAACTAAACAATATACGTACTAACCCTGCAGTGCATGAATTACTTAGATATAAGCCTAACCCCTTTATTTATTTTCAAAAGTAGGGTTGTTTAATAATGTCAAATGAAGAAAAAATGGTAAGAAAGGCTGAACGAAAATCTGGCAATTTGAAAAGAAAAGCTAAAAAGGTTGCAATTTCCAATCAGACTAGCTTTTGCCATGATCATCAGTAAGTCACAAGGTCAGAGTTTCAACTAAGTTGGTCTGTTTATTCATGATCAAAAAGCACTTTTTTTTTTCTTCTTCCTTGCATAGTCGATTAAATGTAAAAGAATGAATTCTAGAGCTGGAGATAGAATCCCAATCAAAATGATAAGTATAAAAAATATTGTATTACAAGATAATCTTGTTTAATAAAAATTTAGCAACATAAAATATTATATTAGTATCATTTAAAGGTTGTTTGAAAGTTATTCAGTCTGGTGATTTGTTTTTAATTTCATGTTTTAATACTTTATTTCTGAAGAGAAAGTTACAATTATGAGATTTTTTCTGAATTTCAACTAATACTCAATTGTTTCTTTTTTAAAAAATGTGGGATTTGTAAATGACATATTTAAAAGTTTGTGTCCATTTACTTTTATTGTCTACATGGAGTAAATTAATACCTCAAGATACCCAACATGGGAACATACATGATCAAAGGACAGCTTTGCAGTTGGTGAGCAAAAGCAAGCAAATGGCAAATCCTCCTATTAGTATAATAAATTATCTGAAATATGAATACATTATAAAGTGCAGGAGATTAAAATAAATCACCACAACAAAGTAATTAAGATGACCAAATAGTTTATTCAAAAATTTACAAAAGCCATCCAAACATTTGAAAAACAAGCTAATTTATGAATTAGAATTGGGTCCCTTCTTACGGCCAAATGTCACAACTACGTTCACAAATCGGCGATTGTATTGCATGCGCCTCTTTGCTCGGCCAGTTTTCTTCTTTTTCTTTTCCTGCTTCTCTACTTTTGGTGTCTGACCTTTCACCTTACCAGCTCGAGCCAATGATCCGTGGACTTTGCCTGCATTCAAGAAAATAAGATTTTTAATGCTTCAAAATTTACAAGCTTCAAATATACTGTACACAAAAAAACATCAAAAATAAATAATAATTATATATATACACATGTGAGATATTCATAATTAAGATTGTTAGAGCATCAAGATGTCAATTTAAAGTCTAAATCCAACATTCCAGGACAGTCACTGAGTTATGCACACTACATTGCTTCTTTTTAATTCTGTTAAAATTAATATACATTAATACACAGTTTTAACAGTACAATTGGCTTAAGTCACTCAATCAGATACAAAATAAAAAAAAAAACTAATTTAAATATTTATTTTTTAACTTCAAAAGCAACTTTTTTTTAAAGTGTTTGGCAATTTTGCTATGATGTTTCAGAATGTAATTTACTTTAGTTAACTTAAAGATTATTAAAATAATACTACAAGAAAAAAATACAGTAGAAAAGAATCGAAATAATTTGCTGGACAAGTTTATATAGGAATGAGATCTTTTCAATATTTATAAGATAAGCTATGCATATATTTTTACAAACATTTAAAAAATATTTTCTTTATTAATAAATACTAATCATTGAAGTTTTATATGAGAGTAACTTTCAGTTATTTTTCATTTAGAAGAGGATAAAATCAAATCACTTTACAGCTTTCTGACTATAATATGCTTTTGAAAACTGTTTACACACAATTCCCCCCAAGACGATATTTTCTAGGGAATGAAGTCATAAAAAATGATAAAAAGATAATCTTTAAATTCATCTCAAATTTTTATCTATTTTCACCAGAAATCAGATGAACACAAATTCTTATATAAATCTTAAAATTATGCAAAATGTCTTAAAATTAATGTGCCAATTACATGTTTTTGAAAGTAAAATACATAATTTGTAGACTTAACTATTAAATAAAATCAAGTTATACATAAAACTTATTTAGTATACTGCTAACAGTAAATTACACTAACAAAATACTGTAATTCAGTTACATTGGATGCCCAAGATCTCTATTATTCTAAATATTAATAGTATAAATATATACTGTGAATTAAATATAGTTCATAACAAATGATAGCTTTCTCTGAATCTTCAATATAGCTCTAATATACTCCTTTGATAGAAAAAAATGAATGGCCTATCAACTTAATTTCACAAAAAGTGTTTTTTGGTGTAACAGTGATTGTTAACTGCATCCTTTCCTTTAAAATGCATATAAGAGAAAAATCTAATTGTCCCTGTCTTCAGATGATACAAGAAAAACTCATAAAGTAATATTAAATTATAATGGAAGCCAAGGTTTTTGAAGGCAAGTTCCACAATGAATTTGCCACCTAACAGCCTTAATTGTGAATAATCAACTGAAAATGCTCCAATTTTAAAATAATTCCCACTGCAGGAAACATAGATCAAAGTTAATCACTTTCTCCAGAAAGGACCAACAGCAATACTGGAAAAGAAGACTGCAAAAAATGATATTTGCATTTTATAGTAGCCTCTTGATCTTATTGGCAAGTAAAGGCCTTATCACACAGTGAAATTTCGCCAGCACTTTTCCCGTTTCTACCCTCAGAAACCAGTTAAGCAAGTTTCATAAGCGACAACTTTTTTGAACAAGTTCGAAAATGTTATCGGAAATATTGTCCGCAAACGAAATTATGTTGTAAATATCCACCAAACATTAAATTGGAACTGTCTCACCAAGGCTCAAATGTAAACCTGTGAATTTGCAGAACTTTTTGTTTTAATGCTGTATAAAACAATACAATTGATATTTTTTTTCTCTTTTCAGAGAAAATGTATTTTATTTCTTTTAAATATATTTTTGAAGTTTTTTTAAAAAAATAATTAAGATTTTTGCCAGCTAAGTATTTTATTTAAATCAACAACTAAAATTTATACTAGACTGAAAAAAAGTGGAGACATTTAATATTATAAATACTTCATCTCACCTCCTCTAAGTTTAACAGATACATCAACAGTGCAACCGTTCTGTAGGCAATCAAAGATATTTTGATCGTCATTCAAGGGGGCACCACCAAAGTGAAGAGTCTGTTCATCAGGGTGAATACCTTCAGCTGCTTCAATCAATCTCTGAAATAGAAATTATGAGAGTAATAGTTTAGAAAACTACTATTGGAGAATATCACAGTAGCTGACAAAATGTTATATTTAATAAAACATTTTTTTAAAAGAAGAATTATTTGAACATATCAAGCAATCTTATTTACTTAAACAGACAATTGCAGACTTTTTTTACTATAAGAACTTGTCATCACTGAAACTTTAAAAATTCTTCAAACATTTGAAATGACTCAGAAATAATGTCCAAGATAATCATATATGTTAATTTTAAAGTATAAAAAAATATCCTAACAAAACACATAAGCATTGAAGGGTCAAATGTGTACAAGAAATTCAACCATAAATTATTCAGCATTCAATATTAATAAAGTGGTATTTTCTAATCCAACAATAATTGATTTTTTTCCCACTAAGTACATTAAATATAAAAAGATAATTATCCTCTGGTATTTTAGTAAGGATAGTGAAATTAGAACAATAAATTGAAATTTTAAATACAAAAACAGCTCATTTTAGATCTATTATACAATTAATGACACAGTAAAATAATTACTAGATATTTATTGAAGAAATTTGGGGGGGTGGAAAATAGAATTTTTAGTATATCAAGGATAAAATGAAAAAAAGAAATTTTTTAAAGTCAGCAGCATAATCTGAATCATGGCATAATTTGGAAACTATCTATTAAAATACAAGTTTTATAATAAATGTGTTAAAAAAAATAACTACTAATTAATAAAGAACAGTAAATATGCATTATAATACTAAAATACCAAAGTGCCCACTTTCTGAATACAAAATAAGGTTAAAGTGAAGAATAGAATGACCCCCCGCCCAAGTTTCACGCAAATATGGTAACCCACGCAACGTTCTTTTAGTAACCCTAATTCTGTTTGCCGACTACTTTTTACAATAGTTGAGGTTGTACATGAGCTTATGATTATTTTGTGAAAAATGTTAAATCAAAAATAATAAACAATTAGGATTTTAATTTTGTTCTTTATTATAACTGAAAGTTTTTCTTGAATAATTAATAAGAGCTACAATTCTATATTTAATATGAATATGAACTGGAAATATTTATTTTCAACAACTTTAAATATTATATATATATATTATTTAAAACACTTTAATTTTTCAAGTTGGTATGCACTTTATAAAAAATTGTCTGAATTCATAATTTAGGAAATCCTCAGCATTCTTACTTTAAAAGCAAGTTGCATTGAAATTCTCCACAGATCTTGTAATTCTCTTGGAGCTCTAATGTTCATTTCCTTGATAATTTGTTATGCGGGTAATTGTGCAAGAATAAATTTTGGGTAAATGTATTTTGAATCAGCAGAATGGATGAAGGACGAGTGGAATATATTTAAGAGTTGTTGAAGTTAGGAAAGGACATTTGTTTGTATGTACTGATCCTGTTGTTCACACAGTCCTTAAGTACATTGTGCTAGCAAAGCTACTAGATTACTGCTCCTGTCACTAGCAAAGCTATAGGATGTTTTTTTCAATAAAAAAATTCCACCCAGTCTTTTCTCAGATGCCAACAGGCATTGTGTGCTCTACATTTTGCTCTTTACACACATATCGATGCAGAGAATTTGAAAAACTTCTTCCAAATTATTAAGAAAAGCAGCAATAGTGATCCAAAAGGTTAAAAAAATTAAATCTCAGTTAGATTTAAATAAAAATTATAATACTAATTAATTAAGATTATAATACTTAACAATTAAGATTATAATTTTTATGCATAAAATAGTAACCATCACTGTTTCATCGAAATGTTTATTTTATCAGACATCTTTAATGTTGACTTAGTACAGCAAGGGGCACACTATTCTTCACTTTTAAACAAAATAATACTTCAAGTAGATATGACAGAATAAAATCTAGCATAAGAAAATAATCATACAATATCTTAAAAAAAAGACATTCCAAACATTCATAAATTTAGATCCCTCTATACTTGGCACAATATAATTTTTAGAAAAACATATTAAAATGCTTTGACAACTATATTCAATATCACAACCTTTGAAAACTTTGTCCAAATAAACACTGTTAGAGAAAAAAAATAACAAGTTCCTGACCTATCGAGATTTAAGCTTAATCGAGTATTCTGTTTTTTTAAATTTTTTATTCAGGGTAATTTTCAACTTTTGAATCTACAGAGGCAAAAGCAATAAATAAATTATACAAAAAATATCATTTAGAAAATACCTTCAAGTAGGAAACTTTTTCATTCTCTACTTCAACAGGATGCACATCTTGACAGCGTAAAAATAACTGCATTATGAAAATTCAACCTAAAGAAGAAAAAAAAATTGAAATTTAATAAAGTAGCTTTTGTAACAATATTTATACACAGTATTCAATGTATTTAAATATAAATAGCCCTATAGTTTAGCAATCATAATACTTGAGTAAGCAAAGCAGTGCTAGATCAAAACAATATTGTGAAAATTAATTAGTTTTGTAAAGAATATATATATACATTTTAGCAAACGAGTACGCATGCATTGCGGATTACATCATAAATCGAAGAGCAATAATAGTTTCACGTATTTTTTTAAAATAAAACAAAAAATGTGTACCTACTACTTTTTTTACTCGACAGATAATAATACGTCAGAAATTAAATATATAGGGCAAGATTTTACATGAAAAATATTTCACAAAACCCAACGTGCTACAACGTGCACTACAGCAAATTTTGAGGTGGTAAATCTGGCAATATTTAAGGTGAGTTGAGTAGCTATTGAATTGAAAGTAAAAATTATCATTTAAGGAAAAAATTAATTTTAAAAATAAATTTTCTTGTCAGAAATGCTAATTTATGCCATTATAATAATAAAAATCAATTACAATTATTAAATTTTAATTAAAACTGCTATTGTAGAGGAGAAAAATGCTTCTAAAGTCAATGCAGGTAAAACCGAGCGTTTCAGAGGTCCAGAAATAAAAATAAACTGCGAAACATAACAAAATTAAATTCTGCAAGTTTCAAGACTTCTAGTGATATTTAATTTAAGTTTATGTAAATTTTAAAAAGAAAATTTTGAAGAAAATAAATAAAATTACGTACTGACTATCGTTTTTTAAATGGAAGAAAAGACAAATGTTGAAATTTCAGGTTTCGAACAAACTCAATTAGCTAGGTTGGTGCAAGCAAAAAATATTATTGAATCTTATAGTTCTAACAATGCAGATGAAGATGATGATTTAGTTCTTTCAAGAGAGGCTCTGTCAGCCTTATTGGGTCATTTAGAGGAACTTTCTATAACCAATGCAGAGGCAGGAGGTACATTTGTGGAAGAAGATTGGGTGTGTATTTTCCTATGAATATAAGAATGTCATAATTCTTAAACGTAGAAACTGATTTTGAAATCATCATTATTTAAAAAAGTTTAAAGTCTCAATTATTACTAATGTAATGCTTTTTCTTCTTTTCTTTCTGTAGATATCAAATAAAACAAAATGTAATGAATAATATTTGGATATAATTTACATTTGTTGTACTATAATAATTATACCACAATGACTGCAGAATGCAGCAAAAAATATGCTCACTTTCATCCTGCAGAGTTCATAGGATTTTTGGATTATAAGATATTTAAAATTCAATTTTATGCTGTAATATTTTTAGCTATTCTCACAGAATTTTTGCTTTATTTTTATCTAATTGCATTTCATGACCAACTGATTTGCCATGCTTTTTTCTCACTAAAACATTTTATTGTATGTAATAAAAAGCAACTTCAGGAAAATACTTTGAAGCTTTAAATTTTGACAGTCATATACTTTTATAAAAGCCTTTTGGTACATTGTACAATGAGAATAATTTTTATAATTTATGTTAAAGAAAGTATTATCTGGTTCATCATTAAAATCAGTTTCTTTAATTTTCAAAAGGATTTTAATTCTTAAATAATAATATTTTGTTTATATCAACAAATATATCTTAGAAAATGTTCAAATTTTATGCAATCCTTTGGTCTTAATGAATCCTATTTTGTGAAATATTCTTTACAATTCATCTTTTAATTTTTTTTAATAAACATTTTTATCTTCTGCAATCAACTCTGAACAAAATATAAAGTTTTGTAAAGCTCAGTTTTAGTGCAATCAACATTCTCATAATCTTAGGTCAATCAGCTGTGAGAAAATTCCAGGCACTGATTGGCATATCTTTTAGACTATTGATGGATTGGGTTAAACTGAGCATTTTTATAAGATAGTAATTTTCAAGTTTTTGTAATGATCAATTTTAGTAGTAATAGAATGGACCCTTCTTTTATTCAAAACTATTCACCTTTGAAGTCTGGCTAATTTGTAGAAATATTAGTTATGTTTTATTTTCTTTAAATTATGTAGATATTACTTCATACCCATGGTTTTGCTAAATTATCATATTTTAAAACTGTGTTATTTTTATTGTCTGATTATACATGCTTTGTTTATAGTTTGTTATATATTGATCTGTTTTAGTATACTCAAGAACTAGAATTATACTGCATATTCTTATACTTATATTTGAAACAATAATTTGAAAAAAAAAAAAGTATATTTTTCCAGAAGTTGAGTTTGTCTGTAGTGATATTTGGTGATTGATCTTTTTTTTTTTTTTTTTCTGTAGTTTTTTTAATTTAATTTCTTATTACTGTATTTATAAAAAGTGCACCTGTTGATCATTCCATGTGAAGATTTTCTTTTCTTCCATAATTATTATGAATAATTCTTAAAAGTTTTCATTTTATAATTACATGAATAAAAATTTAAAAATAGATGTTATTACATTTGTTCCTATATTTTAAGGATATTTTACTTTTATATAAAACCTCATGATACCGTGCATAAGAAAAGTATTGCAATGTCCACCTATACAGTATTCAGAAATTACTTGCAAAGTGACAAAGTTTGTATTTTCATGATTTTACTTTAAGATTAAGCTTAAGTTGGGAGTTATGGGCTGAATTTATTTTTCATGAATACTAAATACAGAAAATAAAGGTTAAAATGGGAAATAAAAAATCACAATTGCTAATTTATAATAATTTACAACATACACACTAGAAATATTTGTGATTAAATATTTTGGAAACATTTTCTAAATAGCATTGTATTAGAAATGTATTTTCTTAAAAAATTATATTTTAACTTAGGAAGAATGATATATTATTTGTTATGAAGAATTATGAAATCATAAAAATATAATAGATAGCTGTTATTGTTTTTTTATGAAAATATTCCTTTTCCCATTTTAAATATTTCATTACATTTAAAGTTATTGAAAGATGATAGAAATTATGCATTTTTAAAATTGATACAATTCTCTACATTTGATTTTTCAATTAACATCAACAATTTAAATTGCAAATATTATTTCATGTGAAATGGTTTTTTTTTTTTTTTTTTTTTTTTTTTCCAGCTTGGAATAGATAAGTTTAAATATAAGGGTTAGAAAATGTTAGATATATACTTACCTGGAAAATTATTCCAATATTTTTAATTATAAATTTATTTTCCTATTAGGAACTGAGTCAGTTTTGGTATAATGAGGAAACATCAACTTTGCTTGCTAAAGCAGCATTAGAATGTGTGGGAGAAAGCGGTAGGTAAGTATTTTGCATAGATTTACTCTTACATTTTTTAAGGAGACAGTTTTCATTCCTTATTCTGTTTACAAATAATTTAAAAGCTATTTGCTACAATCTTATACTTTATATCCTGCATAGCTATTTAAAAGTAACCAACAACTATATTTCATAATTTTGATCACAAACTTCATAAGTATAAAATTTGATCTTCATGTGATTAAACATTCTGATTTTTATCATTACAATATAACAAAAAATTACAGAGTTTATGACACAAAAACTAACTATTTTTTATATTGCACAAAACATATGATAATGTGTACAGGCTCACAGTAACATGCAAAGTTATTATGAAAATTCTAAATCATTTATTACTGACTTATACTACAATTAGTGGGGAATATTCATATCAGTTCTTTATGATGAGGCATAAAGTCAACTGACTGCTGAAATCATAAGACATTTGAATATTCTCTAACTAAGTCTTTAAGAAGTAAAGTTATGGAATTAAAAAAAAATTGATATAATTTAAAAAATTGCGCATTTAGTTAAAATATTAATGATTGAATAATGTGTATGGTGTGAAATGCACATGGATGTGGTTTCCCACCTTAAATTAAACATTTATTAGTAAAATGTCCATGATGATGAGTTATGAATGAATGAAATTTTCTGCATATTTTAAAATACAATTGATTGTATTTACAAATGTTTTTAAAGTAGTAAGAGACAGAAATATGGTTTATTATTACTGTTAATTCAAAATGTTATTTCTTCACTCAACACATCGACGGACCATATTAATACTCCTCATAACACATTCATTGGTTTAAGGATCTCTAAAATAATACTCCTCAAATAAAATCACACCAATTTAAAAAACAACCATCTTTATTAAAACACAATTATAAATTCATAGAACAACACAGTAATAAATATATATACAGCTCGCGACACGTAATTGCATTGAGTCACGAGATTGAGCGAGATGGAGAAATGCGCGTGAACATTCTCCCCCCGTTGACATGTTTCAAACATTCAACCAAATACATAATATTACAAATAAAATTTTTAAGAAATTAATAAAATTATTTGAACAGCAATCCTCTCCAAGCACTTTTCTCCAATGTTTTTACATTAGTCATTTCGGCATGGGCAATACACATACCCTACTCACTGCCCTTTTAAACGTACCGAATTGGGTCTTAACCTGCACCACTCTAATTTTTTTATCTCCTCCACAATAGATTTCTTTAAATCTACCCAGAGCCCACTTATGAGTAGGCAAGTTGTCTTCTACCAGCAACGCGAGATCCCCTACTTGAACATTTTCTTTCTCGAATACCCATTTGTTTCTTTGCTGTAATTCGTTCAGGTAACTCCGGTGCCATTTTTTCCAAATTTGCTGAACTAATTTCGTAACTCGTTGCCATTTTTTTAGTTGATGTTCTTTAAAACTAGTTAAATCAGGTTCGATAATTGAATTCATTGGTCTATTGATCAGGAAATGAGCAGGTGTTAGAACTCCAAAATCATCTGCATCGGCTGATAATGGATAGAGTGGGCGCGAATTCAAAATTGACTCGATTTGGATTGTTAATGTTAGGAATTCCTCAAATGTTAAATTAGCTCGCCTCGAAACTCTGACAAAATGAAAGTTGAACGATTTGACAGCAGCCTCCCAAAGCCCACCAAAATGAGGTGCTCTTGGAGGGTTGAATTTCTAACCTATTCCTTCTGCAGCCAAATAATTAGCCAGAATTTCATCGGGATTTTTCACCAACTCAAGAAACTTTTTAATTAGGTTATTGCCTCCCTTAAAATTTGTTGCATTGTCAGAAAATAATTTTGCACATTTGCCTCTCCGGGAAATGAATCTTTTTAACGAAGCTATAAAACACTCAGATGTCAAGTCTGACAAAATCTTGAAATGGGTAGCCTTTGTTACGAAACACACAAATACACATACAAACACCTTATGTAATGTACTTTTTCATTGATGATTATATTTAATCATGAATGGACCACAAAGGTCTACACCAGTACAATTGAAAGGAAAATCAGCTAAAACTCGGTCCCTAGGTAAACTGCCCATTAATTGACTAGACACAATGGGTTTTGATTTGAAACATGGGATACATTGATGAATTATCTTACGACACATTGTACGACCACTTAGGGGCCAAAACTTTTCTCGAACAATACATAGTAAATTTGAAGCCCCGACATGCAAATGCTTCTTGTGATAATACTCTAAAATTATCATAGTAAGTTTATTACCTTTTGGCAAGATAGCTGGGTGTTTTGACACAAAACTTAAATTTGAATTTTCTAGTCGGCCTCCAACCCTCAAAATACCATCACCATCCAAAACCGGGTTGAGGCTTTTTAACTTACTGTTTGGAGAAACAAATCCTTTGAGTTGCAAGTTTTGAATATCGGCAGCAAACTCTTGATGCTGCAATGCTTTAATTAAGAACTTCTCAGCTTTTCTCAACTCACTGCTAGTAAGAGGACCTGTATTACGCCCAAGTGGATTTCGAGCATTGTTACAAAACCTAAAAATGTAACTAAAAACACGTAAAATTGACATATAATTATTACTAAGCTGAATTAATTCAAAAATTAAATGTCCTTCAATAATATTAAAAATTTTAAAGTTCTTAGAATTGTTCTTAATTTCAGCAATAAACTCTTCATCAGCTTCTGATGCAGGAACCGGTTGATTAGGATAGCTATTATCATCAAGAAATTCTGGTCCATTCCACCATAATTCACAAGTCATAAGTTTTTCTGGGTCTATTCCTCGTGATAAGATGTCAGCTGTATTTCGCTCCGAAGATACATGATGCCACTGGTTAATACTAGTCACTTCTTGAGTCGTCGACTTCTCTGGATAAAAAACTCCATGGTGCAGTATATAATAAGAGGAAGATGGTTCAGTTGTCTCAGTAACCTTCTCCATGTGACCCAACTCCTCATATTCTCTCACAAAATCTGAATATAATGACAAATACTCTGAATCCCTCGCCAGATGATTCCACAACGAGTTAAGTCTTTTTACCGCAATGGCCTTTGATTGTCCCAAGCAAGACGGGCCCTCCCTCAAAGGCATTGTAAGCGCATATCGACCCTCCTCATTCCTGCTATGGGTTTTTACAAAACGCTCTTCGCACAACAAGGCCTCCTGACTCTTAGTGACCTCATTATCCACATTTTCAACTTCACAGAATTTTCTCATAGTACGATTCAAATCAACATCTAAAATCAACCCACAATGAACTTTGTTCTCCCTCACCTCATCCACACTACCACTGGCAACATAACCGAAAACTGTATTCTGAAACAGCAATGATGAATTCACATCTCGAAATTGTCCAGGTCTCAATAATTCATAAAATACTTCAGCTCCTAAAAGTAAGTCTATCTTTCCTGGGATATTAAAACTAGGATCAGCCAGTGATGGAAACCTTAATACTTCCATATTTAAATCAATGACCTTGTTCGGGGTAACATCAGTAATTTTGTGCTCTACTAACATCGACAATTCTCGCTCAAAGCTCCTATCCTTGTTTGTAACCGTAGTTTTTACACAATTATTAACCACCATAGTAGCGTCATTCACACATGAAATAATAGTATTTATTCTTTCCAACTTCAACTGCAGTCGTTCTGCGCAATCTTTCGTACATAAACAAGACTGACTTCCTACGTCCAATAAACATCGAACCTCCACAAACTCTGAATATTTATTTCTAACCAAGGCACGAACAGTACTAAGAAGGACATTCTTATTTTGGCTCTTTTGATAACTCGTAGCAACTATCTTTGATTGGGCATTATCCGCCGTTTCCTTTAACGTTTGGTTTGGCGCTACTTCCTCGTCATAAACTGCTTGACGAATAGAAATATTTCCAGACTGTGAATTATTAGTACTATTTTCCTCTCGCGGAAAATGGAGCATTCGATTATGAGATCTGCCACAAAAACAATTTCTATCAGATCGACAATCGCGAATTTTATGAGGTAACAAACAACGAAAACACAAAGCATTCCGTTTCACTACATCAACTCTTTCCCTTGCAGAAAGTCTCTTAAATTGGGGGCAGTTATAAAGACGATGATTAGCACTATTCTTACACATAACACACTTTGAATTTTTTACTTCTGACACAAACACTTTAGAAACGGATTTATCAGAACGCCAATTTAGAAATTGCGATTTATTTCCCAAAATTCTTTTTGTATCCCCTGCCACGATCTTATTATTCGTCTCGCTTTTACATTTACTTTTCGATGATAAGAAAATGTCACATTCTCGACCGAGTTCATGAGGTTTAAAATAATTTTCACCTAGTTTTACCGCAATATGAGTCATTAATTCTCGATCAAGAGTTTCAAAAATTCTATCAGAAACTATAAGCTCGCATAGAGATTGGAAATCCTTCACTTTACGCAACTGACAATAGTAGTTAAAAGATGCACTTAATCTGGATGCAAATTGAACAAAACTCTCAGCCGGGGATTTTTGAGCTTTTTTAAAGTTATTTAAACATTCCTGAGGGGTGGGTTCAAATTCCTTTAAAACTAAAGTTTTAATTTTATTATAATCATTTAAATCTTCTTGATTAATGTAAACCAGCAAATGACTGACTTTTTCACCCAAAATATTCAACAGAATTTCTGCTTTCAAATTTTCCGAAACATTTTTGTTTTGGAATGCTTTTTCCAAAGAGCTGAAAAATAAATTAAAGGATTCCGATTTACATGGTACAGGGATAGTTAAAGTTTTAATACTTTTTATTAAATTTTCTAATTCAACACTTGATGAATTCGAATCCATGATTTCAGTATTTTGTGTATTATTTAATGACTCGTTTTTAACCTTTGCTAACTCTATTTCTTTCTCTATTTGACTCAATTTTAATCTTTCTAGTTCTAACTTCAATTCATTTTCCATTTTTTCTTTTTCTTGCACTATCTTTGCTTGAGTATCGGCTCTTACTTGATCTACTAGATCCTGAACTACTTCAGTTTGTGTTTTAAACACTTCACTTAACTCAATCATCTCTCTCAACTGAATTACTTTCGCATTATCAGGAACGGAAAGCCCTAACTCTTCAGCGATAATCCGCAACTGCTCTTTCTTTAATTTCGTACTCAACGGCATGGTTGATATAAGTGCAAATAATTTTTACGTACAACCTCTCACAAATTATATATCTTTTTTACTGCTAATTTGCAATCACAAGGAAACTGCCGAATCGAAACTACAACACAATTACACTATGAATTCCAAAAATGAAACCGAAACCTTATCAGACACTACTTCCAAACTTAGATAACACTTTTCACAACAAAATACACTGACGGGATTTACCAATTATAATCCAATGCAAGAGTTCTGAAACCAAACGAACCAGAAACCAACTTTATCAGCAATGCTACTTTCAACTAAATTCCAAAATGCACACGAATTACATTGACAGAAATAACTAATCCTAAAGCAAAAGTAACTAAATTCTCATAACAATATCAACAGACTACAACTATTTCTTACACAATATAATATCAATACAAATCTCAAATTCAATTTCACATAAACAACAAATAATCCACAATAAAATCACAATAATTATGAATATCTCACCTTAATATCTTTATCCAAAATTGTATAACTCAATACTCCAAAAAATATTTCCAAGATATCACCTTATTAAATTTTATCGCATATCTTGATCCTTTTGATTCCAACAAAAGTCAAACTAGCCATTCAAAATTCCAAAAGTCGCACCTCTTTCTCCGGCTCGCATACGGACCAAAATGTTAATTCAAAATGTTATTTCTTCACTCAACACATCGACGGACCATATTAATACTCCTCATAACACATTCATTGGGTTAAGGATCTCTAAAATAATACTCCTCAAATAAAATCACACCAATTTAAAAAACAACCATCTTTATTAAAACACAATTATAAATTCATAGAACAACACAGTAATAAATATATATACAGCTCGCGACACGTAATTGCATTGAGTCACGAGATTGAGCGAGATGGAGAAATGCGCGTGAACAATTACATTATTTTTTTATTAATAATTTACATTATTTTTTAATGCTAATACAATCAAATTTTTGAAGGGAAAAAAAAGTTTTTTTTTTTCCTTTAACTTTCTAATAATTTTTATAGTGTCATAAATTTAGATGTACCTCATATATATATATATATATATATATATATATATATATATATATCTAAAATCTCAAAATCTAAATTGAATCCTAATTAACTTCATTATATTCTCTTATTTTCACTTTAGATTTCTTATTCTGATTCAATTCCACTTTCTATTATTTAATTGATGCTACATGAATTCTGTAAAACTGATTTAATCAGTACTTTCACATGCTCCATCTGAAAGAATATAATTTTGTCATTTTAAGCAAATTCTTGTAAAAGATACCTATTTTTCCTTTCCCTAAGTTATACATGTGTCAAACAAACCCTATCAGAATTCCATATTATAAAATAGCATAAAGCATTTTGCTCTTTTCCATTAATATTATAATTTGAGCAGATATTAGTGTTGTCATTGCTTCTTATACATTAATTATACCTTTTAGGACGCAGTAAATTTAAAAAATTTAAAATGTCTCCATCCTTAGTCATGAAACTGCTTTAAAAATGTTTTCCGACTTAGGCTCCAGAATCGTAGTTCTTAGCTTTTGCTGATTTAACAAAGATAAAAATTTCATGAATACCAACCACAAAAGTAGCTTAAACTGTATCTGCTGCCTCCGAAGTGCCAAGTTACCAAACATAAAAAAGAAACATGAGTACCATAAACTATAAAATAATATGCCTAAATATATATATATGTTTTGTAATAAGCAAAAAAATATATTTCTGCTTTTAGCAATTTTGTTTGCACTAACAGTAAATTACAACATTTGTGATGTAAAGTCTTTCAAATGCTTTAAAGAATTAAACTTAGAGTTCAAAGTTTAAAAAACTTTCAACTTTTTACTCAAGAATGCTAAATTTGGCAAATAGTTACATCTTGTTCTTACTTGCAAAAAAAGAATTTTGAAAGTTTTATTACTTTTACACTATAGTTTTAGATTATATTGTGATGAGTGAATCTTTTTATACTATTTTTTTAAAAAATTAGTTTTTCAATGATAACACTTTCATTTCTGTAAGTTTTCTTTCCATCTAAATGTAATATTTTTTTTAAGAATTTAATTTTACCATATTTTATTATTTTAGTTACTAAATTTATATCTGCATATATTATACAATATTAAACAGAGTTTGGTATTATTAAGAACAAATTACTAAAAATTAAATAAAGGCAGATGAAGCAACCCTAACATATTATTATACTACAATGCTTGAAATTATAGGTATGCATCCTTTGTAAAAACTTTTATTCAATACAAAAATAAGCAGCAAAACAGTTTTTGACCTTATAAATTTTGAATAATAATCTTCTTTATCTGTTTCAAAATTGGAATATTCTATAGTGTGCTCATTTGTTAAATCCGCTTTTCTGGGGGAAAAAAGTATTGTAAATCCACCTATAATTTTCTATAAGGTATTTCTATGAAACTTGAAAAGTCTAGAAAACCTTTTAACTATGTTACAGAACCATTGTGTTTTAAATTAATAATTATTATATTTATTAATTTGGTATCTCTTATTTCTTTTAATTGCAGGATAGCTTGTGTTTCATCCCCTTCAGTTTACAATCAACTGAGGAAAATGTCGGAATCAAAGGAACATTACTTGTTTGAATATGACAAAAGATTTCAGGATAAATTTCCAGGACAATTTGTTTTTTATGATTACAAGTTTCCTTTGCAGCTAGACTCTAAATTGTCATCTTATTTTGATTTGGTTATAGCTGATCCACCATTTCTGTCAGAAGAATGCTTGGAAAAATTTATACAGACCATAAACTTTTTGACAAACAAAAAAGTTATTCTTTGTACAGGTAATCATTTTTTTATATCTTCAGTATACAGCAGAATATCTATAAATCTTCAACTATTGAACTTAAATATAGAAAAGAAATATTTATATAAAATTATATGTACATTTATAAAATTTACTTCTTCTTGTTTTGTAACCCCATTCATAGGAATTACCACATACAAAATCCATGAACACTGCTCTTTCCCTGTCAAAGTTTATATTTAGTACTTGACAAATAGGTGGTCCATAATAGATGCCCATTTCCAGTGCCTTAGCATTGCTAATGCAATGCCTTGTAAGAAATATCATTAATTTAATTACAAGAAAAGAAAATTTATACAAAAATGAATTAGTCATGAACAGGATACTTCAGAGTATATAGAAATTATATTAACAGAATTGCTTGTTCTACTCTTCTCTTCACTAATCTATAACATAATCTCAATACCTCTGAAAATGCTTCTATTTTGATTTTTCTGCCTAATTGATGTAATATTAAAGTAAAATATTTCTGAGAATTCTGTTAAATGAAAACTGTACCACATAAATTTAGATTTTTACATTCTACTAACCCATACAAAGCATAAAATAAAAATTTTGAAAATACAGAATGCATTTTAAAGGAAATATCAGTAATTCAAGTCAGATTATAACTTATAATAAGTCGCAAAATATATTTATTATGTTTGATCTTTACTTGGACCATAATGGTAGTTTCCCCTTTATTTTTATTGTACAATTCCTGCTATAAGTTTATTTAGTCTTATATTTTCCCTATTTTGTTATTTTGATGTACAAACACACAAATATGAGGGAAAATCCTTTTAAGATCTTTACATTTAAAATGACATTTCATATAATAAGTAATGTGGGCGTATAGTAAAGTGATTATGCTGAATTTATTGAGTCAGGTTACCATGCTTCTATTTGCAATAAGGAAGGATAATTCTAGTAAGTTTAGGAAGTTACAAAAAGAAATAAGGATCAACCTAAGAGTCCAATTAGAAAAAAAAAAAATGTATGCTATATTATAACAAAATTTTTTTTAAAATTCACAGAATTATCTGTAAAATTGCTGGAGATATTTGCAATTAAATTTAAAAAATTTCTATAACTTGAAAAAGGATTAGTTTAAAACTGAAAAATGTTACTCACTATTATTATATAGTTTGAATGAGTTAAGAATACTGTGAAGTGAAATTTAAGCAATGAAAAAAGTGAACACAAATAGTAATAAAAAAAATCTGAACATGCTTGGGAGTAGAGAGGGGAAATTTAAGACACATTTTCTGTGTTTAGAGCAAACCTTTTTTTATTAACAGGTCACAGAAAGTTCATAATTTTAATCATAAACATATCTGCCAACTTTACCCATAACTCCCAAGGAATGTTTTTATTATGATTCAGCATACATTTTTCCTATTCATGTTTTTGGTTATAATCTTTTGTTTTTTTTAAAATAATAACTTCCTTATTTCATCTCTGGGGCTGCTGTAAACAGACTCAATAAATGCAGTATAGCCACTTTACTATAAATACACATTTCTGCCCTGGCTGTAGGAAATGGTATTTTGAATTTAAAGGGCTTAAATAGATTTTGTCAATCTATTTATATATACAAATTATTTAAATGTTGCCTAAAATCATAAAACATATAACCAAGACAAATTCACTATTTCCTCATATTGATTTATTTGCTTGTTATGGTTATTAAATATTTTGAATAAAAACTGTCTAAAACAGATTTTCTTCATTTATCAGGATTAAAAAAAATCTCAAAAATATAATTCTTTATTGTGCTCAAGTTATTAAGTGACATTGATTTTTATTTTTGAGTTTCTGTTTCGAGTTTTTACCATACTTAGTTAACTTTTTTAATTGTTGGAGATTTAACCTGAAAATTAAGGAAGTCACTGAATTTCTGTTTTCTTTTAAATTCAAATTTTAGTATATTAAATAGAAATATAAGCATTTTTTTTCTTTTTGGTTATTAATGTAATTATCCATGTTATCAAACAAATTTTAAAAAATTTAATTTAATTGTTTATAATTAATGTTAAACATTAAGTTCCCAATGCCACAAACAGGAATTAATATTTTCAAAGTAAAAATCTAAATTGTTATTAAATCATAAAGAGACTAAAGAACACTGGAAATGTGATACCAATAATTATTATACTGATATATAATTTACATGTAGGACTAAATAAAATCTTTAATTAAATTTCCATATCGATTACATTTTTTCTTGATTTGCAAATGATAGTTTTACTATGATAAAGCAGAAGAATTAAATTTTTGTCTGATAAAATTTTACTTTGAATTGTATTAGTTGATTTTAAATGGAATAATTTACAAATCACTGTATATAAGAAAGTAATAAGGACATCAATATGGTATTCAGATATCTTTTAAAGTTAATAAAAAAACATTACCTATAATGAAAAGAAATAACTAAAAGCAATTCATTATACATTTATTAAATATCCTTAAAGCTATGTGAAAGCCAAAGTTTTATAATGTGTAGTGCATTTTAAAATTGTACAATATATATAAGAATAAATCTGTATATATATATTTTTTAATATATAATTTTGAATTAAGATAAACATGAAAGGATGCAAAATTTTATGAAAGTATTATTGTATATATAAATTTCAGTTATGTACACTAATTTTTCAATTTTACTAAAAAAATAAAAGGATGCAAAATTCTATCGAAGTATTGTATGTATAAATTCCAGTTCTATAGACTGATTTTTCTATTTAATAAAAAAAAAAGGCTTCTTTTATTTGATGTTGAAATTCTTTCCTAACAAACTGCTTTAATTATATATTTCTTCTTCTAGGTGCTATCATGGAAGAAGTTGCTAAGAAATTGTTAAATCTTCAAACTTGCAACTTCAAACCTCAACATGAGAAAAAACTGGGCAATGAATTTAAATGTTATGCAAACTTTAATCTAGATGAAATTATAGATTCTATTAAAAAATGAGTTTTATTTGAGTTCTTTTTCATTGGTATAAAAACAACACATTATGCCACAAATGATATAAAGCACGTTACTGCTCAATTATTAAATAAATATTTCCTGCTTTGTGTAAAGGAAAACATCAGCTTTCTTTAATTGTTGCGGTATTCAATTCTTTCTCCTTCCTGATATTTATTACTTTTGGTTGTTTTTCATTTATAGCATAATTTCTATCTTATAGCATTCACTAATATAAAATTAAAGTTTCTTAAAAAATTAACAGTCTATTCTTCAGTATCTTGTTATAAAATCTATTAACATTCTATTTATATATTGTATTACTTCCATTAATATAAAATTATATGTATTTTTTTTAAATATAAATGTTTTCTTCTTTTACAAAAACATACTGCTCATTCATTTTTGTGTTATATTTTCTTTTGAAGCAGCAGTATATGAAAATACAAATAGTAACAATGTCTTAAGCATTCTTTTCTTTTGCTTTTTAAAACAAGAAAATATTTTTTTTTTGGGGGGGGGAGGAGATTGGTATTGATGTATTCTAATATATTATTAGAATATATATTAGAATGGTTTCTGCCTCAGTTTGGAAAGTTGAAATGAATTAACATATTAATTAATAATGAATCAACATTGATAGAAAATGTCCTTGTTTTCAAAGCAGGTTTATACTGAAATTCTTTAAATCTTACAAAAACAATTAAAAAAGTTTAAGTTTTTCGTACTTTAACTTAAATAAAAATTATTCCAGTATTATTTCAAAAACTGTGAAAGCAAAAGAATGAGAGTGCAGTAATTTTAGTTTTGATCCTTAGTTTTTGAGCTAATCTCTCTATATTAAATTTAATGCACTACGTAGAAATTCATAGCAAAGGTTTATCTGTTAATATATTGATTTGCCATTTCCAACAATCAAAAGTATATATATTTGAGTCATGACTGACTATCTTCATCAAAAAGTAAACATCATATATGAATACTTTTTTTTTATATGTATAGATCAGATAGCATTTAACAACTGATCTATTTTATATTTGAAATCAAAGCTATTTATAACAGAAAATATATATATATTACTCATTTTCATTATTTCACATTTTTATTGTTAAAAAGAATTAAAATATTTTGAAATCAACAGTGAATAATTTAAAAAATCCAACAATAAGATTCTATTCATCTTTGTGCTATATATAATACTATACATATTTTTCGCCACTTGAGACAAGATGAACACAATAGATTGTCTGTACAAAAAGCTGCTTATTTAAGTATTCAGTGTAACTAAGAACTTTCAACGGTAACAGGCTGCTTCAAGGATTGGTTGTGTCTAAAAAATTAAAAAAAAAAAAAAAAAAAAAAAAATTATTTTAACAAACATCTTTTGCTTATGTGGCACAATTGTAAATAAATGTTTTCAATTTAAAATTAATTTGCAACATTTGATGGCTAACAATTTATAAGACTGATAAAATATAATAAATTTTATTTTTAATTTTATGATATAAATTGTTTAAATTTCATTTTAAAGATATATAATGTACACAGTTTATCTTTCTATATAGTTACAATCTATACAATTTTTGTTAAACATCTTATTAATTAAATCTTAACAAGATTAGAAATTGAAATAAAAGAAAAAAATAGCAAAATAACAGATTCATATTGAACATTTATTAAAATGTAATGAAAAAAGAGCATATATAATCAAGGTATTATATAAGATTTAATTACCTGTAAATTCTAAGTAGCTGATACAATCCAGTGAGAGCAACAAAGATATTCACACTGAACAAATTGTAATTCTTAGGAATAATAACCATTGAATATCTAGACCAAATTATACCTGCAAAAATAATAAGCATTACTAATGTGTAAGTGTTGTTATAAACAAATAATATTTCATTAATTTCTTTAAACAAGCAATTTTTGTATATTAATGTTATTCTATGTACCTTGGAAATGACTAAGAATTTTGATGAAGTTTTGTCTTTAAATCAAGTTTTTTTTAAAAGTTTATCTATATAGGAGTCTTTCAAAAAAAAAAAAACATAATTTTACACACACTTGCAAAAAACCCCCACCTAACTATTAGAATCCAAGAGATGATGCCTTCGGTCCAAGCAGAACCTAAACAAACCGAGGTAAATATATAAGCTTTAGTAAAAACCTTATAACTTTAAACAAGCAATTATTGTATATATATCATTTTTTCATGTATCTTAGAAACAGTTCTCACACTTTTTTTAATATTAGAGCTTTTATCATTCTACTCTCTTGCTGACAATGTCATATAGTTCCACCTTGGACAATATTTTGTCATGGTAAACTATGAGTGTTCAAAAATATAAGTAATGATAGATAAAATGTAAAGTGAGCACTGTATTGTAACAGATGTTTTTAAATAGTATATCAATCTAGGTGCATTCTTGATTTAAAAAAAATTTAAATATTCAATTTATATGTAGATAAGATTGAAAAATATTCATAAGTAATCAATATGTAATTCATATATTTTCTGTGAAAAATAAAATAATACAAAGCAAAAAGAAGAGCTGATGAGCTAAGACTGGTATGCCTGGTACTTAAAATAGAAAGCAAATACCTGTAGCAGCAAGAGCAGTAGATTGAGACGGACTGAGTTTATCTGCAGGCCGTGCCAAATCTCCGATTCCGGCAATAACCAAGCACTACAACAAAGAAAGATCAATACTGTCATCATATATAAAGAAAAAACCTCCAGAATATATTTATGGCTAAAAAGCATTCAACTTTTAAACACTGGTTCCCATCATTTCATATGCACCAGAGCATTTTTAAGCATTTCTTCACAATTAAAAAAATTAACAAAATTTTCATAGAACAAGTATAGGTTAAGAGATAGTATCACTTAAAGATATTTTACTCTCATTTTAAAAAAGAAAACTAATACCATGAAAGAATATTTACATTGAATATAACCTGTCATTTTCTCTTATTAAAAAAAGCAGAACAAGTATTTTTCCATTAATGGATCCAATCAACACCCAGCCGAAATAGTTTTATTCTTTTTTGTACTAGAATTTGTTACAAAGAAATGCATTATTATTTGGCAATGTTAGATTATTATTATTTTTTTTTTACTTCAGGTTGCATTAATGGAAAAGTACTATAAAATAAATATTTAATTAACTTTTATACTACATTTTCAAATCAGAAACAAAATGACTTTTTGCTTTTACTAATCTCCATAATAAATTTGTATCATTCACCAATTTAAAATGCCCATTTGATTAAAAGATACTTACATTTAGGATCTATATAATGATGCCAAATATACATTGAGAATTTTCTCAATCATATTTAACTATCCTGATGCATTTTTCATTCCCTATTTAAATACAGGTATTCATCACTATTATTTATTAAGCTCACATTACTTTTAAAAAGCAAACAAATGCTGTGTTTAAATTAATAATGAAAGACAAATAATTACATGAAATATTAAAATAAATTTCATTACATTGAAAATAATTCTTTCACATTTAAATATGGAAGAGAAAAAGAGTATTAAATTAGTAATGAATAATTAGAAGGTTAATTTAAATAAAGAAATGGCACGTTTAAATTTTAAAAAAAATACTTCTTAAGAAAAATAAAAAATACTAAATTGATAATATGAATTTATATCCTTGCATTTTACTATTACCAAGTGCAACATAGATATTAAAACTGTAATTTATTTTAACTGTAAGAAATATACTTGGGCAGATATTCAGTAAAAATACATTAATTGATGATTACTTCCAGAGCTGTTCTATATTTGAAGACAAACATAATAAGAGATTAAAATATTTTTTTAAAATTTGAAACATTTTAAATACTATAAATTGAATCTACTTAATATTCTATGAATTAAAATAGGATTTATATTTATTACTAATTGTTATTCTTCATTTTTATTTTTATAAAACAAACCTTTAAATAATACATTAGAAAACATAACCAAAATAAAATATATATTTATGCCAGATTACATCAGTTTAGCACTTGTAGATATTTAAGGCTCCCACATTTTATTGCCAAGCAAATAAGAGTTGTTGCCAAGATGGTGACTTTATATATTTTGAAGCTTGAGAATAACAATTACCATGTAAAATTATAGGCTGTAAATATCAATAAGTACTCAAACTTTTTTATAATAATATAAAACATGATTAACTTTGTAACTTTTCCTTATAAAATTTTCACATAAAATAAGCAATAATAATAATAATGCCCAAAATATGAAAAATAAACAATTTAATGAATAATAATGAAATTATGATAGAATAAACGAATTTATGATTGTAAGAAAAAGCAGGAATTTATGAAAATGATTCTAAAGAATAGCATTAACTATACAATCAATGAAAGCTTTATTAAATTATTGATTTTCATTTTCCAGAATCTAAGGGAGAGAGAAAATTATTAGTAAAAACACAACTGAATTGGGTGTAAAAGAGAACTGAAATAGGTTAAGAATAATCATAATAACAAGTTTACATTCTTATTAATTATGGATTCTAGCAGCTGTATAATCAATTATCTTATCAAAAACATGTATAAAGATTGGCCAAAAGCCAAATTTTCTTCTACAGAATAAATATTTTCCAAAACAACAAAATATATTTCAATAATTCAATAAAATAAAAGTTACATAAAAAAAGTTGTCCTTCAAAGAAACACAAATATAACATACCCATTTGAAAGCTGGAGCCCAGAAAAATATTGTTTTAGGACCTAAAAATTTCAAAATAATAATTATAAATGAAAATAAGAGTCAAACAGCATTTCAAATCAAAAACATTTCAATCATTTTGAAACTTTTTTTCTGAGTTTAAACATAATAAAGAAGTAACTTTCTTTTTTTATTGAGTATAATACTAAGAATAATACATTAAAAAAATGTCTCACAAAAAATTAATTACATTGTAATCAGATGCAAAGCAGCTTTTTAATGTGCAAGCAAAAACAAACATTATTTTGAATTTCGTAATATACATCTTTAAAATTAGATTCAGATTTCTCTCAGAAAGAAGTGCATTTAATTATTCTAATTTATTTGTAGATACAAAAATAATTTCTTCAAAAAGATATTATGTGACAAATAACTTTCAAGATGAAAACCATAACTAGACCCTTCTTTTCCATCCAAATAAACTAGGGGTCCTAAAACAAGGAGATAAGATACACTTAACATTCAAGCCTTTGCTCCCTCTAAAAGTTTATAAATATATATATATATATATATATATATATATATATATATAT